>MU227674.1:1118682-1136994 GCA_018584345.1 Thuja plicata
TAAGGTGTCTCAACCTTGGATAATTCCTATTCTTATTATTTGTTTTGTAAAATGTATTTCTTGCAAATAATGTTGATGTGTCGGCATCTTGAATTATGTGTAAGGAGATCATGGCTAAAACGGTTATAACGGATTCCTATGAAACGTAAGAGCTATGTTAGGAAGATTCAATGACAGGTGAAGACATGTAGCAACTGATAAATTTGAGTACTGTACACTCTTCCCCAATAAATTTTGGGTTTCCTATTTTCTCAGAGAATGGTAAAACCCTAATACGGTTATCTTTTGGAGTAGCCCTAAAAAGTGAAGCGCATGATATAAGCATTTGTTAGGGTTGCGAAGAGGAGTGATGCGAGTGTATTGTTGGAACATTTTATGCTGTCGTGATTTGTCTTCAAGGGTTTTGAAATCTTTTGAAAGAACTTGCATTGCAAGTGTATTGTAAGCTGTAATAGTTTTGATCAATACATTGTGCAGGTTTTGGAGTGCTGGGGTTTTTTACCGAAAGGTTTTCCCCAGGGTATATCATTGTGTCATTCTCTATTTTCTGTATGCATGGTATGTGGTTGCAATATCTTTGTTAAAGTAGTTAACGAATCTGAAATTGAAAGGATTTAAAAGAATTTGCACAATACTTTCCTATAGAGATTAGCGTAGGAAGCTATTTCCGCACCTGAGTTTCCTTACAGTTCTCACCACATGACTGGTGATAAAAAAAAATTTGAACATCTTGAGCACTATGATGGTGGGAGTGTCGGATTTGGGAATGATGAACCTTGCTATGTAAAAGGTAAAGGTTGTATTGCTATAACTGAAGGAATCAAATGTGATCATGCTTATTGGGTTGAAGGACTAAGGCATAATATATTAAGTGTGGCATAACTGAATAACATTAGTTTCAAGGTAGAATTCATGAATGGTAAGGCCAAGCTCTTGGATGGTAAGGGAAACCTAGTTGGAACTAACAAGCAAACAAAAGGTAATCTACTCTATCTTGATATCATTGAAAGTTCATGTTTTATTGCACAAGTAGAAGAAAGCTGGTTATGACATAAAAGATTTTGTCATGTGAATTTTGATAACCTAGTCAACATAAGTAAGAACATAAGAGTAAGAGGTATTCCTATTTTGAAGAAACCTGAATTGGCAATATGCAAAACATGTCAAATTGGGAAGATGGGAAAAACTAGTTTCAAGAGCAAGAATTACAATACTAAAGAAGTCTTGGAGTTAGTGCATACTGATCTATGTGGACCAATGAGAACAAAAAGTTACACTGGAGAGAAGTATTTCATTCTATTTTTTGATGATCATTCCAGAATGATGACTGTTATATTTCTCAAAGAAAAATCAGAAGCTTTTTAGAAGTTTAAGTGGTACCTTGCCAAAGTTGAGAAGGAAATGGGAAAGAAACTAAAATGCCTAAGATATGATAGATGAGGTGAATTATTTTCTAATGAGTTCAATGAATTCTACAATGAAAGAGGAATCAAGAGACAAGTATCTGCCCCTGGTACACCACAAAAAAATGGAATAGCAGAAAGAAGAAACAAATCTATTATGGATTGTGCAAGAACCTTGATGATTGAAAAGAATGTTGCAACCAAATACTGGAAGGAAGCTATCAGCACTGTAGTTCACACCTTGAACAGAGTTCAACTAAAGAAAGGTACTGATCAGACACCCTTTGAATTATGGTATGGCTATAAACCCAATGTTTTTTATTTCAAAGTATTTGGAAGTAAATGTTACATCTTGAAGGAAGCAAGAAATGGAAAATTTGATGTAAAAGGTGATGAAGGTATATTCCTAGGCTACTCCTGTAAAAGCAAAGCATATAAATGTTTGAATCTTGCTACTCATAAATTTATAGAAAGTGTACATGTAAAGATTAATGAGTTTACAGAGAGAAGTGAAGAAAAGAGCAATAAAGAGCCTGAGGAATACAAGAACTTTGTGTACTATGAACTTGATACTATATACCTATGACACAATAAATGGTGATTGGACAACAACCATGCCAACCACTGAATTCATCATCACAAATTTTTTTACAACCTATGCAACCTAAGCTGCTAACATTTGCAACCGAGTCTCAGACAGAGGCAACCGAGTCTCAGACAGGGGCAACCGAGTCTCAGTCAGAAGAGCATGACATAATGTTTGAGCATGGTGAACTTAGTGGAGCAAGCCCAAAATCAAAGAGGAAGGAACTTGTACTTTCCAAATATGTCAGAAGGCATCACGCACCTGAGAAAATAATTGGAGATCAGAAAGAAGGTATAATGACAAGAAACAAACTTAAAGGTACATGTTTGCTTACTGAAATTGACCCTAGATACATTAAAGATGCTTTGAATGTTGAAAGTTGGATAGAAGCCATGAATGAAGAGATTGAGCAGATAGAAAAGAACAAGACCTAGACTCTTGTGCCTAGACCAAAAGACAAGAATGTGATTAGTACTAAGTGGGTTTTTAGAAACAAGTTGAATGAAAAAGGTGAAGTTTCTAGAAACAAGGCAAGATTAGTGTGTAAAGGATATGCTCAAGAAGAGGGTATTGATTATGGAGAAAAAATTTCTCTTGTTGCAAGACTTGAAGGAGTCATAACTCTTCTGGCATATGCAGCACATAAAGGATTCAAGGTATACCAAATGGATGTAAAATCTGCATTCTTGAATGGAATTCTGGAAGAGGAAGTCTATATTGAGCAACCTAAAGGTTTTGTTGATCCTAACAAAAGGAATATGGTTTGAAAATTGCACAAAGCTTTGTATGGACTGAAGCAAGCTCCTAGAGCTTGGTATGAAAGACTGCATGGTTACCTGGTAAGTATTGGATTTCAGAGAACTAATGACAATAATAGCTTGTAAATCAAAGAAGGACCTCAGAACAAGATAATATTAGCAGAGATATTTGTTGATGATATACTATTCACTAGACATGATGATTTATGCAAAGCATTCTCTGAAGATATGAGTAAGGAATTTGAGATGTCTATGTTTGGAGAAATTAAATTCTTTGTTGGTTTACAAGTTCATCAGATGAAGGATGGTATCTACATTACTCGGTCTAAATACATCAAAGAGATACTGAAGAAATTTGGAATGGAAGATTCTAGACCAGTTGGGACACCTATGTCTACTGGACATAAGTTGTATAAGGATGATGACTCAAAGGAGGTAAATCAGACTACCTATAGATCCATGATTGGTAAACTTCAATATGTTGTTCACACTAGGCATGATATTGCATTAGCAGTTGGTATTGTTGTAAGGTTTTTAGCTAATCCTAGAGAGAATCATTTGATGACTATCAAAAGGATTCTGAGATATCTTAAGGGCACTGGAGATTATGGATTATGGTATAAGAAAGGAGGAAACTTTGATTTGAAGACTTTTACTGATGTTGATTAGGCAGGAAGTATTGATGATAGAAAGAGCACCAGTGGTGGGGAGTTCTTTCTTGGAAAGAGGTTAGTCTCTTGGACCAACAAGAAATAGAATTGCATTTTTCAGTCTACAACAGAGGCAGAGTATGTTGCCGAAGCAGTGAATTGTTCAAATATCATATGATTCAAATAGGTGTTGTCAGGTATGAAGGAGGAAATCAAAGAACTAGTTATTATCTACTGTGACAACACTAGTGCTATTAACATTTCAAAGAACCCTATGATGCATACTAAGACTACGCATATTGCAATAAAGTATCATTTCTTGAGAGGATTGGTTTAGGACAAGGAAGTAAGGTTGGAATATGTGAGTACTAAAGAACAAATTGCAGACATATTCACAAAACCTTTACCTAAGGATGTATTATTGTATCTTAGAGGAAATTTAGGGGTGATTCCCCTAACTAAGGCTCACTAAAGCACAAATTAGTGATACATCAACCAAGCTACAGTGAAGATCTAACAAGTTGATACAGATTTTCAGAGCTTATTGCATATGAATTAGTACATCAGGTACATTACAAATTCATTGGATGGAGTCTATAGCATTGGATTTCAAAGAGGCAGAGATTATTGATGTCATGCCAAAGAAATTAGTATGTCAGAGGGAGAAATTTTATCATAATTAGAGATCGATGTAAGAGAGAGAAATCTATATTTCAGTAATTGTGAAGACAGAGGGGGTTTTTCTGGATGAGAATCAAAATGAAGCTAAGGACATTAAAAAAGATTTATTCTTGTTTCTGTTGCTCTAAAATTCTTTGTATAATGACATGTGTTTCCATCAAGGAGAAAGAGGGAGATTGTTGAAGACAATTATTCAATTGTGTATTGTCATTGATGTTACACAAATGTATACACAAATGTAGTGATGTTACACATATGTCTAAACCTAACCAAGAACATTCAGTGTATGTTGAGCTCTCTCGAGCATTGAAGAAGACTCTGATATCATCCCAAGTGATTTGTTGCATTAACCGAGCTCTATCGGTTAATGAAGGAAGTTTTATATTTAACCGAGTTCACTCAGGCAATATAGTAAGTTTGGTTTTTACCAAGTACAATTGGGCATTGAAGGATTATAGTATTAACTGAGTCATGCATTTAGTGTCAGCTGACTAACAACAGTTTACACTTTATGTTTAATTGGCTAATTGTAGTCGACAGACTTAAGTTTTATTGTTTGTTTGGAAGGGTACTTAAGACGACTTGACAAGGGTTACCATATATATATATATATACATGGTCAATTTTGGATTGAATGTGTGGTAGATTTTTTTGATATGAAGAATGAAGGTGAAGTAAGAGGGAATTCTGATTAAGGACAGAATAGCCAGACCAAGCTGCAAAATAATATTTGATCAGTGAGGATCCAGTTAAAGCTAGAACAAAGATGTCTGCAAATATAATTGCTTCTTCAAACAGGTCAAACTCATTGTTACTCTGTAATAATTGTAGCAGTGATCCAAATCTCTTGACAAAGTAGACTTAACAGTCTTTCATAAATCCTCTCACAAGGTGGCATTTCTACATTGAAGTGTTTGAAGACCTCTAATAAGGACACTCCTAACATGGTGATTAAATCCTCTAACAGGGTCACACCTTACAATGTGTTTTGTACCCTTTAACAGGGTTGGATCCTAACAGGGCTCACTTCAGAAGAGTGAAAAATAGTAACTAGTTGCAATTGGTGGTTTTCCCAAATTGGGTTTCAACATTAAATCTTGGTGTCATCTGTGTACCTGTTATTTGCTTTATGCTTTATGTTTTTGCACTTAATCACTAAAGGTTAATCACATTTAATATCTTAAGATTGCTTTGTTAACTGAGTAACAATAGAATATCTTTTATTAACCGAGCAGAGTGATAAGTTTGATGCTTTATGTTTCTGCACTTAATCACCAAAGGTTAATCACATTTAATATCTTAAGATTTCTTTGTTAACTGAGTAACAACATAATATATTTTATTAACTAAGCAAAGTGATTTGTTTTTATGGTAATTGATTTATCCCTCCCCTCTCAGTTACTCAACTCATTTCCAACACGTCTATCATTTCTTTTACCTCCTCCAATTGCTTTCTTAAATTCTTAACACTGCTAACTATACATTAAATTTTATACCCCATGCTAAATAACCACCTCTCCACGAGTTGATCCTCCGATTTAAGGAGACCTAAGAAAATAATGGTGGGAATGTTCAAGTCGACTATATCCTTAATAAAATTCATATTGTACTTGTGAGCACTATCTTTATTTTAGCTACTCTTATTTCAAATAAAATGATTTTTTTTGTAAAAATCAAAGCATCATATGACTCGTTGAGCCAATCAATAAAGGGAAGACCCTCTACGTTCAAATTTAGAATCCATTCTCAAGTAGCCTTCCAAAATATGTCATCCACTTGTAACTAATTAATTAATTCATTCATTGCTTTGATTAGTGGCGGGATCCAAAATTTCATCAGAGGAACTTTCCAACTGAGAAGAAAGAGGTTTTATCAAAGATTTAATGATTTTAGATAATAGGTCGAGCATCATCTTAAGTTGATCCTTTTCCATCTTAGTCTTCTCTATTTTCTTGTGAATCAAATTATTGGAAAACTACTACATACTCATGTCCTTATCAAATTCATGATCACCAGTGTCGACCCTTGTTACTGTATAATCATATGCAGTGGTAGAGTCAAGCTCTTTATTTATCATCAGGTGTGTTGGCTCAAGGACAACGTCTCATGTCTGTTCATCTTCAACTAGATTGGTAGTAGTTTTTAATTTCTTGGTCACTGGAGGGGGAAGAGTATTTTGCAAGAGCTACGTGATTGCATCCTTCAAAGCGAAGACATCCTCTTTCCTTTTTCTTTTCTTCTCAATGATTTCTTGCAACCATGTGGGGGTTGCTAATACTTTAGAAGCGGACATTAAGTCATTTGGGGAGAAGGTAAGCACTCTCTTCATAGGAGGAGTTTGGTTTTGGTTGAGAATAAAAGATTACTCTATCCTCTAAACTGTTGCTAGGAATCTAATGCTTCTCATTTACCCTTGTCTACTCCCAATTGTGCAGATGTTGTTACATCTAGACTGCCTTGGTCCCAAAGCCTTGTTTGTTCTACACGAGTATTCCATGAATGAGTGTTATTTGGTTGTTATAGAACCTCATTGTTAATGGTTATATAATTATTAGGAAGTGTTCATACCCCATGGGTAAGGAGAATCTCTCCAAACTTATTTGTAAGTTCCCCATCACCTCTTCCTCCTAATGTTCCAGATAAATCAATAATAGTGGTGTCAGGAGTAGGGGTTACCTGAATAAAGGGTGTGGCTAAGCTTGGTGTCACTGATGGAGTACCTGATGGTGTGGTGTCTTGAGCTCCTCCTTGCACCCTTTCTATCCATTTTTGTGTTCTCCTCAGGGATGGAGCTTTCCATACATCAAGATCATCTAATTCAGGTGCATCCCAGTTGATGGGTTCTAAAGGAGTGCCCTACACCTTGGCATAATACTTTAGGTCTATTACATCTAGACGGTCTTCTTCAATTCCTTGGACATAAAATTGAAATTTTAATGCCATACTTTTATTAAAACTCAAACATGACCATGACCTTCTCTTTATCTCCAGATCATCTATACAGTCGACCCAAAAATCTTCAATATAAGGTACATGGCGATATGCAAGCCCTAACTGGAGATTATCCTTAACATAATAATTTGGGTCAAGATGGGTTCTTAGAACCTCATAACCCTCCATGCCATATTTGTTGGCATCTTTGGTCATATTTATGTCATTTGAGGAAGTTGTGTAGGTGTAGATTCCCAATGAAATGGGGAACAAAATAGTGGATTTGTGCTTCTCTTCACATAATCTATTAACTTAACAAATCTACCTCCATAGTTAAACCATGGTGATTCTATCATCATCATATCAATGCATTTTCCAAGGAAAATCATTGAAATCACCTATTCTAATATAGGTTAAAGTGGGGAATTGAATGAAATAGCTTTTAAAGGTTTTTTTATCAAAGCAATGACCTCTGGATAAATTCTTATTTCTAGGAAGCGTTGTATCTCCCTTACCAAATTCATAGTAAATGAAACATTCACCCTCTGAATCTTGTATAACTATTCTATAATTACAAGGTAGGGTAGAAATTATATATCTATATATCATCATAAAAATCTTGCACATGCTCTAAACCTATCCATATCTGGGTGAAAGCTAGGACATATAGAAAAATTGGTTGAGCTTGAATGCTCTCACCAAATCATAGATCTAGTCACTAACTATTTTATCCCAATCTAAGAATACAAACTCTGCACACATCATCTAAATGAAGAAGAACATTCACTCATCCAGGCAGTTCAAGTCCTTGTTACCTCTCAACCTGTGCAGTGGCACTATAATGTTTGTGATCTTCCCTTTTCTAGAGGTATTTTTAATGGTCTTAGGTAGCTTTGATGATCCTACCCTAGGTGGGTGGACCAATTCTTAGCATTCTACATCCTAAAGTTATTTTCTGGTTGAATTCTGACTGCGACAAAGCAAAATTCCAGTTTGAATAAGCTTCCCTAATTGGTATTCTGAAATATCTCTCTATGGTTTCCTTGTCTAAGGTGATAAGTACTATTTCATCCTATATTTTGATTTTTCTGGTATCGGGATTATATCTTCTTAAACACTCCATTATCAAATCTATGTATTGTACAGAGACTAGAAAACTATCGGCTTAGACTAACTCACATTTCATTAATTTTTGAGTTATTGGGTGTCCGGGTTCCCGCCTTATTGTACCCCATAATTCTCTTAGATTTACATGATTTAATTTGGTATCCCCAATTTCAGTCCATTCATATTCTAAGTCGTTCAAATGATTATATCCAACATATCTGTGCTTCATGATTTCTTGTGATAATGACGATTATACAATTCTTAATAGAAATTTAAACAATATAATAACTTTAGAGAAGATATTGACTCAATGTTATTTAAATTGTTGTGAATCACGAATGGAAGACTTTGGATGCCCTATCTTGACTCCATTTCCAACATTGATGTTCATAGAATAATTACCAAAATGCCTTTTTTAAGCTTTAATAGGAAGGAATTAATTTTTCCTTCAACACCATTAATGTCTATCCTTTTAACCATTAATGCTCCATCTACCTTTTGAAATGTTAGGGCCCATCACTCTCTTTTTTTTAACTAGCCACTTTTTGAATGTATTTCCACTTTAGTCTTTGGTCTCCGATAATAGTTCTGGAAGCTTCTTCTTATTCCACCCTCTTCTTCCTTTCACTTGAAAAAGACCACCTTCCTTTCATAAACTTGTTCCAATATGAGTTTTAGGTTTCGATGGTATTTTTAGAAAACCAACTATCTATGCTTCTCTTAAGTCCAATTCTTTCCTCCGACTACTATCTTATCTTTAATTAGTTTGTCCCCACTCTTCCATCAGACTTCGATAGTCTAATTAGAACTATTTCACGAGTCAATTTTCCTTCTTTACTTTGAAATTCCATTTTATCTTTTGAGTCCTAGTAGATGTTCCAGAACATAGAATCCATCCCAACCTTTTGATTTTTGAGTTATTCCTTTGGCTTTCTTTAGTTCCCACCCACCTTTCAAAATCTGAACGTTGTTCGGGAACAATTTTTTCTTCCTACACTCCTTTCTTTTAATAGTCTTTAAGCTTCTCTTTACTTTTCTTAGTTCTATTTTCTCATTCAGATTCTGATTATATTTCAAAAACCAAGTTCCCTTTTAGAATGAGTGTTCCTTCATAAAATGCTTTTCTCTTCTCCAATTTTCTACTAGTTCCATTTCTTCTTTCGAACTTAGAAGATAATTCCAGAAGTGCTTGTCAACTTCGAAACTTGATTTTTGCATAAAAAAATAAGATTGACTTGACTGACCAAGGGATGGAATGACTAAAGAGACAAGGAATATGGAAGGAGTGATAATTCTAATTGAATACTGAGATCTTGACAATAGTTCCCAAAAAATGCATAAATCTAAAATTCCCAACTAGCAGAAAATGACTAAGGCCAAAAAAGTTTCAAAGGGTGGAAAGACTTGACTTAAACCATTTTTAATATGGGTGTCAAAAATTTAGCAACAACTATCTCTAACTGGGGATGAAGACCGTGAGGGATGAAGTAATGAATTTGGAATCTCTGGTTCTGCAACTCAATAAAACTGGATTGACACAAAGACAAAATTGACACACAAAAAAACTGAACTAACACAAGTAAGAGACACAAAAACTAAACTAAGAAAAATAAAAATAGACTAATCCCACTATGATACAATCCGTAGGGGTTACCTTCTTTCCATAAGCTTACATTTGGTACAACTTTATATTTTTTCCATTGTAGGATAAAGGCAAGACTACTCAATCAGGATAAGCTAGTTTGAAGGAATTGCTCCTGCAGATCTGATGAATCTTGAAAGACCCTTTCCATAGGGAGTTAAATTCACCATGCACACCTTTGGGTTCCCTTACTTTATCCCATAACAACACCAGATATCTTTCCATAATTTTTTGGGTCTAGCCCTCTTGTAAAAGATCTTCTTGACTTTGTTTTGGTTCATCATGATGCGATCCACCGTGTCCTCTCTTTCTTCTTTGATCTTTTTCAGATACATGATTCTCTTTTCCAAGGAGTTTTGGAAGACTGGATATTCAACCACCACCTTCAATTTTGAGGCAAACAACTCCAGAGGTAAAGGAAAGTTCACTTCTATGCCATAGACTAATTCAAAAGGTGACATCTTGATCACTCTTTTGGATGTAGCTCTATCTACCCAAAGAGCTTCATGTAATTTCTTGTGCCAACTCTTCTGATTTTCAACAACTAACTTCCTCATGATATTGATTAGGTTCTTGTTTTGAGACTCATCTTGGGTGTTGCCTTCGGGATAGTATTTAGAAGAGTGAGTGAGTGAAATATTATTGTTATGGCAAAAGTGAATCATCTCAGCAGAGGAAAAACAAGTCGCATTAGTTGTTACCATATTCACAAGGAATCCAAAATGAACAAGTATGTTTTATTTGACAAAATCATAGACCACTTTTGTAGTTTTCCATTTAACTATTATAGCTTCAACCAATTTTGTGAATTAATTAGTTGTTGTGAGGATATGTGTGTGTCTCACACTAGAGCTGGTATTAATAGGACTAATAAAATTTAATCCCCACTATTGGAATAGACCTTATATTACTATGGGTTTAATAAGAAGGGTTGATAATTGTGGTATACTCGTGAACTGTTTACACTTATCACAATTTGATACCTAATGGTAAGTGTCTTTGAACATGTCAGGTCAGTAATAACACTACCTTAGGATTTTGAAAGTTGTAACAATAGAAGAATAATGCCCACCACAAGCCTCATCATGGAATGCTTTCAACAACTTCTACTATTGTTCTTTGTCTACACACCTAAGAGAAGTCCCATCTAGAGCTCTTTTATTCCAATTGCCATTCCAAATCACATATTGACTCACCTTCGTCCTCATATCTCTTCTCTATTTTGGAGATAGACCTTTTGGACATTTTCAATATGTGAGAAAATATGCTATGTTAGAAAACCATGGATCTTACTGACTTACCAATAACAATTTTTGGAGCATCTTCACAAATCTTGGGTTCATTTTGTATCATAGCCTTGCATAAACCCATTCACCTGACTAACTTACTAGGCTTTATTTCTATGTCATACTCCTGGATCTTTTCCATCCATTCTCCTCTCTTATTGCATTCTATCTCCTATTGGGTAAGAATGCTTTTAACTATAGGTTCTAGTACAAAAACCATTGTGTGAGAGTGCATATTATAGAACCTAAATTTTTTCAAGGCTTTTACTACCGTGAAAGTGTGCTTCTCTATCTAGGAGTAATTTAGTTCATGAATTTTTAGCGGGGTTCTCATAAAGGATATCAGTGCCTGAACTTTGTCTTTGTTTTCTTGGAGTAGGATTGTTGACATAGTGTGCTTTGATATAATAGTAAATGATGAAATATTTGTTGAAGTTTGGATGTGTTAAGACAAGTGCATTAGCTATTTCTTGTTTGATTTCATCAAATGCTTTCTTCCCAGCTTTTTTCCATCTAAATCCTTAGTTACCCTTCATCATATCCACTATATGCTTGGTGATCTTAGAAAAATTAGGTAGAAACCTCCTCAAAATATTACTTGGACAAAGAAATATTTAACTCTCATCTTTCTTGAGGGTAATCTCAGTTGCTAGATGACCTTGACTCACTCTGGATCAATTTGGATTTATTTTTCGATACTATATGACCTAGAAGATTTCCTTTTGTCATGCATAAAACTGATTTCTTTGGTTTTAGGGAGATGCCATGTTCACGACACCGTTGCAAAATTATCTCCAGATAATGTAGATGATATTTCCTTCTCTTAGAGAAAACTATCAATTCATCCTGGTATATCACTATGATTTTATTATGTAGGTCACCAAATGACAAATCCATAGCTCTCTAAAAGGTGGCTCTTGCGTTGATTACCCCAAATGACATCCAATTATAGGAAAATGTTCCCCATGATGTGCTAAAATAAATTTTGTGCTGATCACTCTCATTGACTTCTATATTATTATATCCTGAAAAATCATCTAGCATAGACATCAGCTCTGACCCAGCCACGGGTTGTGGCATATGATCCATGTTTGGTAAGGCATAATTATCTTTAAGAGAGACTTGGTTCAAATTTCTAAAATCAATGCAAATCCTTATCTCTCCATTATTTTTTCACACTAGGACTATGTTATCCACCCAGGTAGAGTGATGGATCAGACAAATAATCCTTTCTTTCAGCATCTTGCCAATTTGTTGAAAGATGGCGTCAGAGTTTTTGGGATTATAATTAGATTATTTCTAATGAAAAGGAGATGAATCTAGTTTCAAAGGAATATGGTGCTTAAATCTTCTACCCATGAATTTTTTAGGTCATCATAACACCGTACGAATACATCATGATACTTAATCAAGAGTCCTATCAACTCTATTTTTTCCTTAGGCGTACACCATTTTCCTATACTCACCATTTTCGGATTTTGAGAGTCTCTAGTGTTTATATTTTCATACTCACGAGTGGTGCTACCATTTTCAGCCCTTTTTTGCTTAATATAAGCATCATGTCTATCAAATATATTTTCTATTAAAACCATGTCTTTCGGGATTTTATTACCTTTCAGCTACACTACTCTCTGTGGGAGTGCTCTCTTACTATTTGTGGTGAATTCCTTACAACGGTTTTCATTGCCTTCATAATATTGCTCCATAAAAGCTTCAACATTTTCCAAAAAAGGCCTAAGATGATTATCATTGTCAAAAAATTATCATCCTTTAACATTATTAGGAACATTCTATAGGAAATAAGACAATGAACAATTGAGAGGAGGGGGGTGAATCATTTGTTCTTAAAATTTTAGAACTTTCTCTATCCTTTAAAGATTTAAACCCTTATGTCTGATCCAAGTAAAATAAGCATGCATGCAAATACCATAAACACATCTACAACACTTTGACACGTAGATTTTTATCATGGAAACCCTGTTAGGGGAAAAACCACTGTGGGGTTGATTAACCACAAAAAGAAAATACCTTGTTATAAATATAACCTTATTACAAATATGGGGAATGTGTTAAGAGTATCTATTTATCTTCACTTATTAATTAGATCATGTTGATTTAATTATTAAGTTGTCTATGTACTCTATTTTCACTTAAGCTGTCTCTTAGGTGCATATAATTAATATTTTATATTAATTATATTACGCAACCTAGTTTTTACCTTTTTAGGGTTTCGTTCACCTTTAAGGTTGAACTTTTGTAATTATTGTTTCATTACTTTGGAATACAATTTTCTCTCACTCCACTGAGATTTTCTAACCCTGTGCTTCTGTCTCTTTGGTTTCCTTTCGACAACAGGTTATTTTCATGCAGGTGTTCTTGGCGATCTGTGAAGTTAGATTTCTCAACTTCTACATGGTATCAGAGCTTCTCTGCTGCTGCCTGGTCTAAGGGTTTTTTCTTCATTTTGGATGAGGCATTGTTTTTTGGAGCACATTGAGCCAAAATGAACTCCACCATTGCGTTTAGAAGGCCCAGGAGAGTCGAAATACATATAAATTTCACTATTTTTGGTCACAGTGACCTCTGGGAAAAAAAATTTCCCTCCTAGGTCGTTCGGCACGCTTCCCGAGAAAAAAAATAAAAAAAAAACCTTTTCTAGGGCTCCTCGGACATGCAGCCAGAGCGGCCATTGCTGCACCACCCCAGCCTGGCCCGCGCCGGCCACCGATCACCACCACTGGTGGAGCATCCAACAGCGGAGCTGCTGCTCGAGAACCGCCCGGGAGCAGCCCGACCGCCACCGCCGGATCACCTGCCAGCAACAGGTGATGTCAGCAGTGATGTCACTTGCCAGGTTTTTTTCCTGACAGTTTTTTTTTAAATTTTTTCTGGCAATTTGTGATTTTTTCGACAACTAGACAAAAATTTCGGCCGACGGTCCTCTGACGCCATACGGCCGTCAAATTTTTTTTCGCAGATGGGCGACGATCGTTTGACCATCAAATTTTTTCTCGTCTCTGGTTTTTTCCAGAGAGTTGTTTTTCAGAGGCATCATTGGTTTGTTGGCCATAAGTTGAGCATACGGTGTCCATTTTTGAAAAATAAAACATCGTCGGAAAGGTGTTTCCGAGCTAGACGCAATGGTGCTAGTCTTGATTTCTAATTCAGTTGTTTGATATCTTATTTTTGGTGTTGAAGTAGAGGCTTCCATTTCCTCCATCTTTGCATCTGGTGTCAAGGTTTTCTTCTCATTTTTTATGCTTTCAGTAATTGTTTCTTTGTTGTACGGGGGATAGAATTATATATTTTGGGGGGTGCTTTTGCTTTCTGTCATTTAAATTCAGAAATGACCCTTCTACTTCCATCTTCTTCTTCTCTCAATGTCAGACCCCTTTATGGCCCGGCTGACACCAGACAATTACCATACCTAGAAAGCACACATGACCAGGCTACTCATGTCACATGGCTTATGGTCATGTCTAGATGAAAACCAACCTGTCCTGTAGCATCCTTTTGAGGTTCTTCAGTAGAGGAATAAAATGGATGAAGCCATGGGCTTGATTGCATTGAACATCTCTGTCAGTCTCCTTTTTCACCTGGATGGTTTGACAACTCCTAGGGCCATTTGGGGTAAGTTTTCATATTTGTTTGGCACAGTGAATGAGTTCTGGGCACTACAGCTTGCTGCAGAGCTGACCACTTTGACTCCTACCATCTTTCCCACTATGGATGACTTCTCAATGAAGTTCAAATCTCTGCGCTCAATTTTGCAGGGATGTGGGAGAAACAAGACAGATGATGAGTGTATCTTCCTGATACTCTCAAAGTTGAGAGGATAGTATCAGATCTTTTCTTCTACTTTCTACTCCACCATGGATGCTTTGGCTACTAGACACACCATGCCTTTATTCGAGACATTCTATGATCGGTTGACACAGGAACAGGCAAAGATCCAATAGATGGATGCTTCTGGATCTTCTAGCCAAGCATTGGTTTCTTAGTCTTCACAGGGGAAACCAAAACAGAAAGCCAAACCAAAGAAAGATTTAGCAGGCAATGAGTATTCCTCCAAACCTGCACAGAAAACTAATTCCAAACCTCCAGCTAACCCTTCTAAGGGTAAATCATCTTCAAAGTCTACTGAGTCTACCTCCAAGACTAAGAAGAAATCAGTTGAGACCTAAAGCTTTTGTGGAAAGGATGGACATCCTGTTTCTAGGTGCTGGAAACGTTTGGAGGCTTTAGAGGAAGCCATGCAGGAGCATCATATTTTAGCTCCTCAATCCACATCCTCCCTTGCAGGGAAAGGTCATGCTCTTACTGCACAAGCAACGACTTTTAGACCCACCTGGATTCTTCATTCTGGTGCCTCTCACCACATGAATCACACTCAACAGTTGGTCACCTCACTTGTTCCTTGTGCTACTTCATAGATTGTTGTTGGGAACTCATCTCATCTTTCAGTTTTGGGTTCTGGTTCTGTTGCATTAGCTGGGGGTTCTCTTCAGGATGTTCTTTTTATCCTTGACATTTTGACTAACCTATTGTCTATCTATCAGATTTGCCACTCTAGCTTTGGTAAGATAGTTGAGTTCTCACCACATGATGTGGTTATTCGGGACTTACATGATTCTGATATGATTGTGGCTACTGGGAGTGTTGACACTGCATCCTGCCTATACAGATTTGATGCATTTGAGTCTTCTGCTAGCACAGGTTCCTATCTTATAGCACATGCAGATTCAGTGAGCAGACTTTGGCATGAGCGTTTGGGCCATGTCAATTATATATATCTTCAGCAGATGAGCACATAAGCACTTATTCTTGGTCTTCAACAGATTACTTGCACTGATGGGGTTTGTTAGGGTTGTGTTCTTGACAAACAACATAGAGATCCTTTTCCTCACGCACAAGCTACTCGTGCCTTGGCACCATTGGACTTGATTCATAGTGACCTCATGTCATTTCCTACTCATTTTTTTGGTGCCAGATATGTGCTTACTTTCATTGATGACTTCTCCAGGTGCACATGGGTGTACTTTTTGAAGTACAAGTCTGATGTCTTTGATTCATTTCGAGTCTTTAAGACATTTGTGGAGAAGCAATCTAGTCTTTCTATTCACTGTATACACACAGATAATGGGGGGAGTATGTGAACCAAGATTTTAGGGATTTTTGCTCTGAACATGGTCTTCAACATCAGTTTTTAGTGCCCTACACCCCTCAGCAGAATGGTGTGGCAGAGAGAAAGAACATAACACTTCGGGAGATGGCTAATTGTATGATACAGTCCAGGTCCATGGATTCATCTTTTTGGGCAGAGGCAGTCAATTGTGCCAACTATATTCAAAATCAGATGCCTCACAAGGCAGTTCGACATATGACTCCTGAGGAGGCTTGGTCTCATGTCAAGCCTGATGTATCTTCATTCCAAGTTTTTGGTAGTGAAGCATGGGCATTTGTGCTTGACGCTAAGAGGAGAGTAATGGAGCAGAAGAGATGACACCTCATTTTTGTTGGCTACTGCAAGGATGTTAAGGCATACAGGTTGTTTGACCCTGATTCCAGAGAGGTCCTATTTCAACGGGATGTCCAGTTTGATGAGCGCCTTCTTGCAGTAGATACCCCGCTTCCAGAGTCTACTTCACTTACCACCACTCCCTCATCTCTTCTAGATTCTTTTCAAGATGATGAGGATGATGATCTTGGTGATCCCCATTTACCTCCACCACAGGATCCTCCACCAAAGCCTAGATGGGCTCGTGTTACAGTTGATGCTGCAGGATCTCTGGCTGGTGACCCTTCCACTTCCCATCGCACACGGTCTCATATTGCAGGTTCTAGTCTTTTGAGTCATGTTATTTGTGGTGATCCTTAGACATTTGCGACAACGACATAACATACTAAGTGGGATAGTGCTATGGAGGAGGAGTATTCTTCTTTGATGAAGAATCACACTTGGGATCTTTGTTCTCTTCGTAAGGGAAGAAAGTTAGTGCGATGCAAGTGGTTGTATCGTACTAAGTTTGTTGCTGATGGTTCTATTCATAAGTACAAGGTGTTAGAATAGTCCCAAAGGATAAATGAGAGGGGGGGGTGAATCAGTTATCAATAAATTTAGTTCTTTTACTTCCTTAACTTTAGAATACAACAAAGTAAATGCTTAATCAAATAACACAGTACACAACACACAATTTGATTACGGGGAAACCAAATGGTAAAAACCCCGGTGGGAATTAGCACCCACAATAAACTATACTTTTTTATAGTAATCCCTATTAGAAGATATTTCAACCCTGTTAGGAGTTGTACATTACAATGCAATAAGTATAGTGACCTGGTTAAGGGTCAAACCCTGTTAGGAGTCTTTTACAAATAACCCTGTTAGGGGTGGTGGACTCACTATCCAAAAGCTCACTGCTTGATGGTGAAGGATAAAACCTTCTATATAATAGATATGCACTATATCTGATGATGAACTATAGAGTAGACCTGCTATCTTGATCAGTTCTATTTTATTACAATCTTTCACTTCTTCTTCATATAGACTCTTGATGAATGAACCAACTCTGATAATCTGCTTTGTACATCTTTCTTCTCTTTTTGTATCATTCACACTTTGCATTCACAAACGAACTACTATAAGTATCTTCTCCAAATTAGAAGGTCATGTTGACTCTTAGAAACACTTCAACAACACCTTAGTTAGCTTAACTAAGCACACAAACAATATTAAGTCCGCGCAAGTCAAACTGAACAGACGGGATGCTTCACTGAGTCAGCTTCACCAAATCAACTCAAACAATACAATCTTGATGTAATATGATAGGCGCATTTAACCAAATATAGTTAACTCATAAATAACCATGAATATACACATGCATGTCCTGAAGATAGGCACAACTCAAGAAACACGTTATATACGTCGGCCCTAAACTGTTACACTTCCAAAACTGTAACTGCCAATAACAGAATTGCATAACTTTACTGAAACATCATATCTGGGTCTACGTGTATGAACATAAAATAATAAACATGTCAACAACATGTATCTATCCATGCAAGTCTTCACATTATCATTCTGATAAGTACATACAGAATTACTACTATGTATTATATGTTGTCATCAATGACAAACATGCAATCAATCAACTGCTCAGAATCAAATCTCCAACAATCTCCCCCTTTGACATTGATGGAAACATATGATATCAAAAACATCCTCTGTTCATGGTGTCCTCTTTCTTTTACAATCTTCTCAATATCCT
>MU227674.1:1151242-1164176 GCA_018584345.1 Thuja plicata
TTATTATTATGCAACCTAGATTTTCCCTTTAGGGTTTCCCGTTTAGGGTTTCGGTATCCTTTTATAAGGATTCCCTCTTTGTAAATTATTAAATTCGATGGTTATTAATTAATTGAGGATGTTATTGAATTAAGAGTTTTTTCTCCATTATTTGCACAAGATGTTTCCTCTTCCATCAATCTGTGATTTTTGGCCTCCATAGCCTTTTTGCTTCTCTCTTTCTGTGACAGGTTTGCATGCAGGTGATTCTTGGGAGTTGTGGGTTGATAGTTTTCATCAACTCCAATACGACCACTAAGACAATACTAGTGCCTCACTGATAGCTAGGGCCAAGGATGAAGCCCCTAAAAGAACCTCATCCATAAGCTCTATCATGGAAAGTGAGAGGGATCATGTGAAGATCATCGTCAATGCCAAAATATCCTCTAGTGAATAAAAAATGCAAGCATCAATGCTTGTAGGAGATCCACATGGAGGCCTAGATCAAGAAGTATCCTCTCTGACCTGTGTGAAAGAGGCAAAGATGAACTCAGGAGAAGTTGGATCTTTCTCCACTATGATAAAAGATGTAGGAAGAGCAACGTCTAAACTCCAGAACTAGGACCTACTCACGTTTACGGTTGAAGGATAGAAATGAAGCCCTTTGATCCACTCTGACTAGCTTCAAGAGGTTTGGGAAGATAGCTTGGTGATGAGTAGATGAGGAACAGATGGGTGGAGTGGCCATGATAATGCTGAAGACAACCTGTGTATGCAACATAATCACATGTTTGGAGAATGGAGGAATGTCAGGCAAGGTGTTGATCAGCGGTGACTCATGAAATGGAGAGATGAATACCTAGACCTATTTGGAACAAGGTCTAATAGTCACTCTCAGTGTAAGTGGAAGCATGAAAAAGATGACAGAAGGTGGAGATGCTATGAAGGTAGGAGAAGAGTTGGATGTGTAATCACCTAAAATTGGTCTAGAAAACCTATAGCCCCTATTTCTGATTAATTGGTCTTAATAAATTCTAAAATCTAAGACATTACTGCTAGAGTCTAATTATGGAGCACTTAATCAAATTTTCTTGCATAATCCTAAATCCTAACTTGCTGAATCAAATAATCAATCACCCAAGCTTATATCTTAAAATTGTATAAAACATTGGGAAACAATTGAAAAGTCCTAAGTCCCTTTAAATTAAAAAGTGAACCTAGTCACACATGGGTGTGCACTCAAAAATCAAAATAAAACAAATAAAAGAGAAAAATACAAAAAAATTCTTATTCTCCACAAAGGTTGACCAATCAAATGCATTCCACTTAGCTCACATGGATTGAGGAAAGAGCATCTCCACCAGGTCCGCCCAGGACCCTCGATTTATCAATTGAGTGCCCCCCCATCTCTCCATATAGAGAGAGGGGGCCCCTCTCCCTCCCCAGATCTCTAATCTCTCTTTGGGGTGGGGGGGCACCATACAGAGATAGAGGGCGCCCCATATCTTCTCTAGATAGTCGACCAGATATATATAGAGTCGAGTGCCCCCCATCTCATAGGTCACTCTCGACTGCAGATTGGGATATAGCAATGAACACAACCAACTCGTTGGAATCCTTCCAGAATCCCTCATGGTCCTACAAGAACTCTAAATCCTTCCTACTATTCCTACAGTAATACACGTAAGTTGCGGGTTCGAGCCCCATCAGTCCCAATTCAATAAATTGAACAATTGTTTGAGCGATCCCTACCCCAAACAAGAGCAAAAAAGGAAAAGAGAGTAGATTATAATAGATTGATCATTCTCTTATGCCTCTTAATCTCAACCACTCATTTCTTGGAATCTCTTATAAAAGGGATAGCTCCCTTTCTCACAATAACAAGAAGATTTGTAGTAGAGTTATAATGCTATTTTCATTCTAGAGCTTATTTGTGCACTCATAGTTCTTACTTGCATAGTAGTTTACTTTCATTGTTAGCTTGATTTCTCAGCTTAATGGCATTCGAGTTTCCTTTCATAGTCTAATGTAGATGCATTGTTCTTCTCATTTTGTAGCTTAATCTTGCATCTTAATTCCATTTCTAGTTGTTATGCATTTAGTTTTCTAGTTCATGCATTTCCATTTTCAAAGCTTTCAAGAGAAAAACATGCAAGGATATGCATCTTGCTCCATCTTGCATTGAATCTTCCATTTTGGAGTATTCAAGTCATTGATTTTCTATGTCCAATCTGATGGGCAACTCATGAGAATCACACTTGCTTCAACTAGGAAGCAATAAGCCAGTTTCAAGGCTTTTTATACTATGTTTGATCTTCATTATGATACTAACCCCTTTTGATATAATGGTTTATTGAAGTGTTTGGTTGCATATTATGATTACACATTTTACCACACACACATTCGGTGCCCACTGTGGGACAAAAAACTAATTTTTGCCTCATTATTCACATTTTTACCACATTTTGACGAAACTGTTCTCACTGTCATACGAATTCTGTTGAAAAATCATACGATAATTCATGAGTCTGTTGTTTGTCATTTGGGAACAATAGATTTTTCGTACGAGTCTTCTTTCTATTTATTTTTCCATTTCAGGGCATTGCATTTGTCGTACGAGCTTTGATCACTGCATATTTTGTCGTTTGGGAACATATATATTGTCGTACGAGTTTTGAATTCAGTCTGTTCTCTATGTTTTGTCGTCTCAAAAACAGTGAGCATTTTTTAAGGGTCATAGCAAACTAATCTTGATTTCCTGACTTGTGGCATGTTTTATGTGATCTTTTTGCTCTCTATTTTTGCAGCTTAATTGGTTTTTGCAGGACATTTTGGGGAAGATTCGCTTGTCAAAGCCTCACTAAGCACACTTCTCTCTTACAAAATTACTAATGGTTTGTGTTTGTAGGACACTTTGAGAGAAGAAAGTTGAAAACTACTAATGCTAGTGTTTTCAGGTTGCCTCGACATCATCAACCAAACAAATTGCATGCTTTCTTAGATGATTTCTTAGGCACTTAGCTTAACTAGGGTCTTGTTTGTTTGTGCAAATTTATACATTAGGGGTTATGCTCTTCTCTCTTTGGGAGAATCAGAAACTCAAACGTGTTTGATTGAGCTTGAGGAAGTAACACTTCTCTTTTGGTAAATAAACATGTGCTTGATGTGTTTGGGAGACACTATGAAGTAGGAGAGTATGCTCTTTTCCTTTTGGAAAAAAAGAAATCTTGACCTTCACGAGCTATCCATTTACTTTTCTTGCATTTACCTTTAGAGGGCCTGCCAAGAGAGCAATATTTTGGGAATGACCCAAGTGGGGAACAAGTGAACCCGGCTACTCCACCCCACTATAATAAAATGTTTCCTTCAATTCAAAGAGAGGTAAGACATGGTTATTTTCTTTTCCTAATGCTTCTTCATGTGTAGTGCCTTGTTTCCTCAATCTTGCTAAGCAATACTACATTTGATTGGATGCTTTTAGGGCCATCTTGGTCTCAATCTTGTTTACAAGACTACAAGGGGAATACATTCAACTTGTGTAGGGATAAGAGGTCTCAATCTTGCTTGCAAGACTATGTATTTTGGGTTTTTGTAGGGCTATACACCTTAATTTTGGTTGCAAAACTACAAGGGATAGTCATAAACAAATGTCCTTACTAGACACCTTTAGATATAGGCTACCCATTTCACCTCCGAAAGTATCAAAATCTTTGTGCAAGGATCAATCCAAGTGGATTTACCCAGATCACCTGAAGATTTTACATCCACCATATTTATTCCCAATGATTTTTTAAAGCATGAATGTTGCATGAGGGAGCTTATGCGATTCGAGCATTGAGTCTCTTTTCAAAACCCACAATGTGCATAGTCTTGGAAAAATCCAATATCACTTTGTGTGAGGTGAAGGAATATCAAGTGTGGGAAAATATTTTGATGCTAAGACAATTTGACATTAGGGGTAGAAAGTGCTTGATTATCTCCTCTTTGTGTTTGATGTGCTTGAAACACTTGACATTTAAACCTTTTTAACAACAACACTTTTTACAAACATAACACATCATCCAAACAAAAACAAGTGGGAAACTATCTCGGGTATGCTTTTGTGGTCCTTTCACAACAATTTCTAGTTCTTAATTGTGCAACTTGGCTCACCCAACATCTCTCATCCTAGTCTCTTGTGTGATCTCGTTGGTCCTACACTTTTCATCAATAATCTATTGCATATCAACTTGGTCACAAGTTTCGCCCAACAGGTATTCAAACCTCATAGCACAATACCGTGTACCTTGTTCAACAAACCTTCTTATCTTCTTCTTTCAAGCTATTGGAAAAGCAATCATTTAGACATCTTTGACATTGGCTTCATCAGCCTAGTTACTCTAGAATAATAACTGCAATTGTCTTTCATGGTCCAAACAAAAAGTCAAAAAGTTGATCTCGATTCCAAGGGAAAAGCTATCAATGACTTTTCTCAAGGTCCCCCTTCTTGTCATAAACCCAAAACTGATTTTGAAATATGCAAAAGGACACTTTGGTTCCACAAAAAACAATATCCTTGTTTGACTCATCAACCTTGGTTGCACATAATACATCAACCATGTCAGCTTATGCTTGGGGGTCCCAACATGACCACTCGAGTCAACACACCAATGCTTCTTCCTCCATAGAGGATCCCACTTCCAAACATATTAGGAAGTGCCAACAAGACAAACACTTTTAGAAGATGATGCACACTATTATGTAATTAGACAAAGACAAGTATTTCACGCATCTTGCATCAACAGGTGTTAAAATTCCACCTGACTTTGACATTGAGGGAATCATACGACAAGAGGAAGAGTCGCTCATTACCATTCTCAACCAACAACTACAAGACATGAGATGAGAATTAAGGGAACTAAAGAAAGCAAAGGAACAACCTCCTAGCAAATACTCATTGGAGTCTATATGTCCCTTCCCGTTTGCTAAAAACTTGCACATGCCACTATTTCCCCCAAAGGTTGAAATTCCTAAATATGAAAAATGCAATGGGGAAGGTGATCCTCAAGATCACTTAAGAGAATTATGTGCCCTTAGTATGGAATTTATACATGAGAGGACATATCTAATGTGACTATTCCTGTGAAGCCTTAGTGTTCAAGCCCTGGAGTGGTTCACAAAGCTCACACTTGGTATTCATACATTCGATGAGCTTGTACAAAGGTTCATCCAACACTATTCATACACCATCTTGCACACGGTTACTATGTTAAATCTATGCAACACTAAGCAGCACGCTAGTGAACTGTTTGTTAAATTTCTCCAGAGATGGAGAAAGATATTTGCAAGATATCCCAGGAAATCCTTGAACCAGAAAATATTGACATCTTCGTCAACAACCTGGTTCCTGAGATGAATTATGTAGCGCAAATGCAAAAACAAACCTCTTTTAGTCACTTAGTCAAAAATGCCACGAGGATCGAAGATGTTCTCGTAAGGAAAGGAGAGCTCACCTTAAACAAAGATGCTAAATCCTCTAACAATGGCAATAACAAGGATAAGAGTAAATACCGGAATAAGAATTGTAATGTGGTTAATTATGGTGTAGTTGGCTCACTCGAGTATAAGCCTAAGGAACTAGTATTAAACCTCACTAATAGCATACAGGCTGCCAAGCATAATTTGATTACTCATAATGCTCCTAAGAACACTAAGGAATCTCAGAAAGAAAAGGCACCTTGGATGCCACGACCCAAGTGAAATTTTACTCCTCTTGGAAAGCCTTTAGAAGATGTGTTAAAGACATTGGTTGCTAATAATATCATCATGATCCCTAACTCAAAACCTTGGGAACCTAAAGTAAAGCCTAAGTTGTGGAACAATAATCACTACTGTGAGTTCCATAAGAACAAAGGACATTTGACGAATGATTATATGAAGCTGAAACATGTGATACAAGATTTGATTGACAATAAGACCATTACGGTTGGTAATCACAGGTCGAATGATGCCCATAAAGCCTTCAAGCAACCTTTTCCATCTTATGAGAAAGGAGAATCCTCGAAAACCCCAGGAACCATGGTGAATCATACCTATACCAACACTAATAATGTGATACACATGCTCGAACCCTCTGACCAGTTAATCAATGTCATTATTGTTAAAGACAATGAAACTGATTTTTCCAATGTGGTCACTTGTGGTCAATCCAAGGTCACTCTTAAAGGGGTGATGTCTACACGTGAGTAAACCATTATGCCAACAAGAAAGCCCTCATCATCAAAACAATATGATATATTACTCCTAATTATGAACTATAATTTGGTTAATTTAGTTACAATGGACTCCCACTCAGATCTCTATTCTAGAGTTGCTCAAGTTGTCACCATCACATAAGGAGATCCTTGAAACTGCACTTTTGGAAACTAGTGTTCCCAAATACCTTGATGTCAGTCGGCTCCAGACCATGGTGAATCACTTAACTTCCCCTCACTATCTGTCCTTCTCAGAAGAAGATGATAAAACACTCAGTCACCCACATAACCAACCTTTGCACATAGAAGTCCTAATTCATAAGCATCACGTCAAACACATTTTGATAGATGGAGGCGCTGATTTGAACATCTGTACTCTCAAGCTAGTGACAAAATTGGGTTTCTCCGAACATGCTATTAATCCCAGGAGGAAAATTCCATAAAATCATATGATGAAGAGGAAAGGTAATTGAAAGGACTAGTAGTGCTACCCATCAGAGTAGCACCAGTTGAAGGAAATGTCATTTTCCAAGTATTAGACTTACCACTGGCATACAACATATTGCTAGGGAGACCCTGGATCCATGACATGCAAGTTGTTCCCTCTACATATCACCAATGTGTGAAGTTCCCACACAATGCAGTGGAGATTTCTATCTTGGCTGATATCACATACTCTTGTAACACACTAAAATAGGTAGAGAGCATGGTTCCTCGTAATAAGGAAGCATCCCAGGGATCAACGTCTGAAGACTCTCACATAACACTCATGAAGATTTTTGGGGAGAAATTGCAAATTAATAATACATGCACGGGGGAATACTAGTTGTCCATGACTAAACTCCCTACGTCCCCTAGGTCCTATGGGATGCCATCATCATCCTTCAAACCATCAAGCAATTAGAAACTAGAGATACATGAAGGGACTGGCATGGTCAAGGCTCATGTCCCTCTCTCTGGATAAAATGAGGAAAAATATATCCTAACATGGATTTCCAAAGGAGAAGACCAAGAAATTAAACATGTTGGAATTTTCCCTAAGAAATATAGCAAAGGTTACCAGCTTGCCAAGCAAATGAGATACAAAGGAAAAGGACCCTTGGGAAAGGATAAAGGATTACTATAGCCTATACATATGGAGTATTAAAATCTCATGGACAAAATAGGAGTGGGGAACCATGAAAAAATGTTTCATCCTTCCTCTGACAACATCCTTTCTAGTGCTTGCATGGATATATCTAACAACGAGAGTGATGAAGAAGTAGAACTCACCCAACTATCTTTTGAAAGATTTCTTAATGTTCAATATCATAGATATCAAGGGAACCATAAATCCCATGGTCATTCAACAATGACTCTAGATCTCACTTCAAACCAAATGAGGCCTTGTTTCCTCTTTTACAAGAAGATGCCCAAATGATTGAGGCAGAAATAGCCAATCTCGCTCAAGGAGTTGACTCACCTATGAGAGAGATTGACACAGAGCAAGAGACCAATCCTAAAGTTAGGCATCTGAATTGGGGGAAACTTGTTCATGTCTCTTACATGCTTAACCTCCCCCATTTCTCAAATGATTGAGTGTGTTCTATTGAGGAGGCTTCAGCTCCAACACAAAACAGTGAGGCTAAACATGATGAAAATATTGATGACTCTAGCAACAATACTTGGAAACACTCGACCATAGTCACATTCAATATGACTATGAGAGAAATGTAGGACATGCTTTAGAGGAATGAAACCCTAACTAGGGGAAAACTATGGCTCCTACTCATGTGTTAGAATTACCTCGCTCTGTTGAAACTGACTCTAATGAGTATGAGTGAGATTCATTCTCTGATGCTACAATTGAAGTCAAAGTTGATGTCATTTATAAATATGATCCTTGGTGCAAACCAAGAGAAAGTTCTAATACCACTCAAGCTTCTGGAGAAGAATCTGACTCAAAATCTGAGGAGGACATTCCTCCTCTTTCTCCCAACATAAACTATAACTTTGGGAATAATAACTGGGCTATTCTTCTACAGGCAGTTCAAAATCAAGACTCGGAGGAGGAGGATGGAACAACTTGGAGCCTTGAAAATCTTGGCATGACCCCTCATACACGTATCTCATCTTCAATAATTAAAGTTGTGCCAATGAGTGTTTTTGGAATGAATGGCTACTCGAGAAGCAAGTGAGAATGCTAACGCTAGGTCAGTCAAGTCAGACTCGCATAACACCAACAATGATTCCCGTAGTAATGTTAGGACAAATCATGGTCTAGCAGTCCTTGGGAGAGTATTGTAACAAATCTTCTCTTACCAGTCAAAAACCTTGATCTTGATAACTCAGTGCTATCCTTGGAACTTTTTGAATCTTTGCCTCTTGTTCATCCCAAGCTGATTTAATGGAACCCAAACGAACCTTTGAATTTCATCTCCACACCCAATGACTACACCCTGGCTTGTTACTTGAACGCCATTGAGCCCTTAACCTCTTCCACCAGTGCAACAAGCATGAACATGACAGAGGGGGACATCAAGTTTCTCAGCCTAAAGAGAAAAGATAAAAAGAAAAAGAAAAAAGGTTTGATGGTGAAAACCACTTTGTGGCAGTATTAGAACCAAAAATAGTAAAAACAAGAGGTGTATACAATGGTGAAAACCTCTCTTAGACGCCAGAGGATGGGAAACTTGATCTCCTTCCTAATCACTTTCAAGAAAGATCCTCAGTATTAATAGAACCAACACAAGCAGTAAATTTGGGAACAGTGGAGGCACCTCAGCTAATCTACCTAGCACAGTCTTTATCTAAGCAAGAAAAGAAAGAATTCGTCCAATTCTTCATGAAAAATAAAATCAATTTTGCTTGGTCCTATTCATACATGCCAAGAGTAGATACAGATTTGATTATGCACCACTTTTCAATTGCTCTAGGAATTAAACCATTCAAGCAAAAGCTTTGTAAGATGCATCCTCATGTGGCATTGTTAGTCAAAGCAGAATTAGAAAAAACTACTAAAGGCTGAATTCATCAATGTCATAGCATACGTTGATTGTATTTCTAACATTGTCCCTGTGACTAAATATGATAAGTCTATTTGGGTCTGTACAGAATTCAGAGATTTAAACAAGGCTTTCCCTAAGGATGAATTTTCATTACCTAATATTGACATGATTATGTAGCTCATAGCCAGTTATGAGATGTACTCTTTGATGGATGGCTTTTCTGGTTAGAACCAGCTAAGGATAGCTCCCGAGGATCAAGAGAATCCCGCTTTCACATGCGCTTAGGGCACCTTTTGTTGGAATGTCATGCTTTTCGATCTTAAAAATGCTGGAGCAACATACCAACGAGCTATGACTACTATGATGCACAAAAACATGGAAGACTATGTAGATGACACCTTGGCAAAATGAGCAAGAAGAGCTACTCATCTAGCAGATTTAGAAAAGATTTTGGACCGAATGGAATAATTCAAGCTTAGGCTGAATCCTAAAAATGTGCTTTTGGTGTAACTTCTGGTAAAATTTTGGGTTACATTTTTTTAGCAAAAGGCATCGAGGTTGACCCTGAAAAGGTAGCAGCGATAATGGACATGCAACCTCCTCATAATATCAGTCAAGTTAGGACTCTGCAAGGTCAGCTTCAATCTATTAGAAGGTTTATATCCCAACTTTTAGATAAGGCACAACCTTTCACAAGAACACTCATGTAAAGAATAAAATAGATACCCTTTACATTTAAAAATTGGGGGAAGTTAAGATTCTCCTCTTAGCCCCAAATTCAAAAAGGAAAGATCCAAATTGATTAACCATAAGAAAATGGTCAATGCACAAATGAATCAATCGATTAGAAATATGAAGAAAGAGGAAAACTTTACATTCCCATTTTTTTGTGGGGAGAGTGTGTAATGGATCTAAAAATATTAAAACCTTAATTGAAATGAATTGAAGATAAATACTAACCTCAAAGTATAGCAGATCTATAAATTATTATTTTCTAGTGTATGTACTAAGTTTCTGGAAATTTGGCAACTGTATATGGAACAGAAACACAGAGACGGAGAAAACCCATAAATATTTTTCTTTTCTGAGAAAGGTCGACCTTGATAAAAATACGGGGGTGCAATTGTACCCCTTTATGTCGACCTTGACCTGCACTACTTCGACGAAAAATATGTTTGCGAATCCCAAAAGTTTGCCAAAAAGGGTATCCAAATCCACTCTGTAATTCATTGTTCTGTACCTGTACCTACAAGAAAAATGGTTTTGTTTGTTGGGAGAGGGTTTTGCCTTGGTAAAACCCAAGTTTTGGAATTAACCTTAAAATAGAATTGAAATTGCATTAATAAACAAAGTAAATAGAACAATTCACCTTGCATATGTTGAAACCCTTGTGGAGGATTTAAATCCTTGGATCCACAAGTTTGGATGCTCCAAATGAATGTAGAATGTAAGATGTAAGATATAGGATGTCTCAAATCAATTGCCTTTAGATCTTCAACACCAATCTTGAATGGATCTTGGAATAGGAAGAAGCTTGAATGGATATGGATGAAGAAATCTACAACAAGAGGGCTCCATATAGCTTGAATCCTTCAATGGCTACTAATGGATCTCCTTGATGAATTGAATCTTGAATCTTGAATTCTTGAATAATTGAATGCTTTGATAGATTATGTGTAGATTATCCTTCCATTATCATATCATGTCTTAAGTCGTGTCTTAGAAAATGAGAGGAGAAAGGCTTCCTTATATACTAGTCTAGGGCACAAACTTCTAGAAAGGTCGACATAGGAGAATTAAATTTCAAATAGCCTCATACCCCTATAAGTGGACCTATATTAAATATCTTTTAAGAGTCACCACTTTGGAGCCCGAAACAGCTAACCCATAAGTGAGAAATAATTCTTTCCAAACCCCGACATCCAAAAAAATTTGAAATTTGAAATTTAGACCCTGGGTCAGGGTCGAGGTTGACCCTGACGTAGGTCAAGGTTGAGGTCAACCTTGACCCAGAAGGTCAGCCTTGACCCTGAGATCAAGAACTTCAGAATCTCAGAGCATGATACCAGAAATAGGTAGGAGAGAAGTGGAAAACAAGGCAGGACAGGGGAAAAATAGATCCAAGTCAAAGACCCATTCAAGGCATTTGACATGACCCCAAACCATTTACTCAGAGGGATAAACCATTCCTAAATGTAAGTGTTTCCATTTTACGAGGATAGAAATCCATAAAGGAGCTACATTCAAATGGGATGAAGGGTGCGAGAAACATTTCCAGCAAATCAAGGAATATCTAGCTAATCCACCTGTACTGATGGCACCAATACCAGGAAAGAAACTCTTCCTTTACATTTTAGCTACTGTCACATCACTCGGAGCTTTGCTAGCACAATAGGGTGAAACGGGAAAAGAAAGAGCCATATATTACATAAACAGAACCATGGTGTCATATGAGCATAATTACACTATTGTTGAAAAGGCTTGCCTTGTTGTGGTTTTTGCTTCTCAAAAAATATGACACTATATGTTGGCACATTATGTCAAACTGATCGCTAAGATTAATCCTCTGAAGTATTTATTGAACAAAGCGACTCTCACGGGATGACTAGAAAAATGGGTCATGATTCTTAGTGAGTTTGATATTGAATATGTAGACAGAAAGGCAGTCAAAGGACAAGTTATTGTTGAATACTTAGCAGATGTTGTTAGAGTAATCATTAGTTTGCTTGTTAATTAAATCATGTTGATTTAATTAATTAAGTTATTACTCTTTAGTGCTTAATATTTTTCTTAGGTGCATTAATAATTAATTTTTTTGTTAATTATTAATGTGCAACCTAGATTTTTTAGGCTTTAGGGTTTTGTTCACCTTTATAGGTTGAACCTTGTAATTCTTTTTTCATTAATTCAGATTATAATTTTGCTCTCACATTTTGAGTAACTTCTGAGTTCTTCTTTTTCTTCCTTCTGCTTCTCTCTTGTAACAGGTTATTTGCATGTAGGTATTCTTGGCATTCTGTGGATTTGTATTTCTCAAATCCTACATGGTATCAGAGTCATCTTGCTGCTCGTTGTTCATGCTTTTTCGAAGTGTATCAGAAGTTGGAGGTTTTCTGGCTTTTCAAAAAAAAATTAAGTGGATTTAGGGGGACCTTTGTTTCTAGTCATTTTGGGCTCAAACGGACAAGTCCGTTGCGCTTAGAGCGCCCAAAAACCCCAAAATCCATATAAAACTTATCCATTTTGGACATCTTGCCTCTGAGGCAAAAAAAATTGGTTTCCAATGTTGTACAGGCACGAAAACCGAGGAAAAAAAATATTTTTAATTGTTTTTACGCGTTTAAAAATGCAGCCGGTGCAAATTTCAAATGGGCCGCCGCTGCGCCACCGATGCTCCATCGCCGCTGGCCAGCGCCCGGCCCGCGTCGCCCTTTGCGGCCCCCACCGTCGGCTTCCCTGGCCTCCACTCCGCCCTATGCACCTCCGCTGGCGGTGCCTCCTGGCCCCCGCCGGCCTGCTCCGCCGCCCGGCGACCTTTTAAACCCCGCGGGCCCCTTTTCTGCCATTTTTTGCCACAGTAGCCTCTGGGAAAAATTTTCTCTCCCAGGTTGTACGACTCAAATTTTGAGGTGAAAAACGTTCAAAAAATTAGAAAAAAAAACAAATTTTGTTTTTTTACAAAGTTTTTTTTCAAAAAAAAAAAAAAATACACCTTTTTCTAAAGTTTCTAAAAAG
>MU227674.1:1164957-1185676 GCA_018584345.1 Thuja plicata
GATCATGATACTTTAGAGGAGCTTGAGTATTTAGACACCCTTACATGTTTCGATGGATCAGAGGCTTGTCTCACAGTTCCCACTCTTCAGACTGAGACTTCATCGACATCTCTTGTTGCTCCTGATTTTGTGCAGCAGAAAATCATACATCTTCTAGACATAGATACTTTGGACTCTTATGTTGCAGACATATCTTTCTTGTTTGTTGAGTCTTATACTACAGATTTGGAGGATTACTTTGAGGACATTCATCTCCTCTACCTTGACAGTCAGGTTATTACTGTTCACCCACCATTATCCGTGCATTTAGCAGTTGCATTTCAGGATTCTCCACATCAGTTTGGATTTGGCATCATTTGTTTCAGTTTAGACAAAGAGATTCTTCAACATTCAATCATGGCACACATCCTTAGACAGATTGGTTCATCACTCTTCACAGGGTTTCTTCGACATTGTCCTTTGGATTCATTTCTTCCCAAGGGGAGGAATATCATTTTCCGCTTTAGGATCTCCTTTTAGATTCTACATCAGGCATCTACCATTGTGACAGGAGTTTCTTCATTCTAGGGGGACTTTAGTGTCTCATCCCTCTCTCATGGGGGGGGCTGATTGTACTCATGGTCTTGAGAGAGTCTCTTGAGCCATTTCTTTTCTGCATTTTTCTATCTCTTTTTGGAGAGGGGTTTTTCCCACTGAGTTTTCTTCTTTGTCTCCGGTTTACAGAGATTTCCTTGTATTGGGTACCTGATCAGACCTTGTTGCCGGGACCCTTTTTCCCGCTTTCATAGCTGTGCTAGGTTAGCTTACCCCCTATGCTTAGCTTAAGGGGGGGTGTTAGAGTAATCATTAGTTTGCTTATTAATTAAATCATGTTGATTTAATTAATTAAGTTATTACTCTTTAGTGCTTAAGCTTTCTCTTAGGTGCATTAATAATTAATTATTAATGTGAAACCTATCTTTTTTAGGCTTTAGGGTTTTGTTCAACTTTATAGGTTGAACCTTGTAATTCTTTTTTCATTAATTTAGATTATAATTTTTCTCATATTTTGAGTAACTTCTGAGTTCTACTTTTTCTTCTTCTGCTTCTCTCTTGTAACAGGTTATTTGCATGTAGGTATTCTTGGCATTCTGTGGATTTGTATTTCTCAAATCCTATAGATGCTCCTCTCATAGATGACCAACCTCTACTTATAGATTTTCTTGATGAAGCTATCCTTCACCTCACAAAGAACACATGGAAGATGTCTTTGATGGGTCCTTCAATCAACAAGGGTCTGATACTGGACTACTCTTTATTACACCTCAAGGTTAAAAAATCCATAAAGCATACAAAATGATGTTCCTGTACACTAATAACATTGCTGAATATGAGGGTCTCACAAATGGACTAAAGATGGCCATTGAATGGAAAATCACAGAACTGCATATCTATGGTGACTCCTAGCTAGTCATTCATCAAATCAATGACCAATATCAGACAAAGGATGAGAATCTTGTTCCATATAAAAGAATGATTGATGATCTCAAGAAATACTTCATGTCCATCACCTTCCAGCAAGTTCCCAGAGCAACAAACATAGTTGTTGACACAATGACTATTTTAGCCTCAATGCTACAACTGGAGGAGCATCAATTCTGCTATGAATTTCTGGTGGAAGAACCCCCTTTCCCTGCATATGACTCACCCAAATCCCAAATTATCTACTCAGTTATGGGCACTGAACCTTCTCACTACAATCAAATCTATTCCTACCTCCGTGACCAATTATCCCCCTGACTTATCTAAAAATGAAAAAAGAAACCTTATAAGGAACGCATCAAGTTACTTGATCATGGCTAACAACTTGTATAGAAGAGGTCTTGATGGTACTCTCCTTAGGCATCTAAAATGTGATGAATCTGAGCATGCACTAAGGGAAATCCATGAAGGTATCTACGGGTCTCACTCAAATGGTCTTTCGTTAGCTAAGAAGATCTTGCGAGTAGGATACTACTGGCCCTCCTTAGAAAAAGATGCTATCCAGTTTGCTAAAGCTTGCAAAAAATTTCAAACTCATGGTAACCTCATTCATGCTCCTGTGCAAGAATTGTTACCTTTCATCATCCACTGGCCATTTCAACAATGGGCCTTTGACCTCATAGGGAAAATATATCCCTCTTCCTCTAGGGGACACAAATTTATCATCACTACAACTGAGTACTTCACAAAGTGGTTTGAAGCAGTTCCTCTCATTAAAGCAACTGGGAAACAAGTATCCATGTTCATCTTTAATTATATCATCTATAGATATGGGATACCCTCCTATATCATCACAGATATTGGATGACAATTTAAAAATAAGATATGGATGAGTTATGTGACAAATTCAAAATTACTCAACATTGTTCCTCTATTTACTATCCTTAAGGAAATGGACAGGCTGAAGCTTCCAATAAAAATATATTGAAGATCATAGACAGAACAGTCAGCAAGACAGGAAAAGACTGACATCTTCAAGTCAATCTATCCTTGTGGGCCTATCAAACTAGTATCTGCATGCCTATAGGGGTAACAACATTTTCCTAAATATATGGCACAGAAGCTGTATTACCCATTGAGGTAGAAATACCATCACTCTGAGTTAACTTACATGGACTCGTCACTAATGAAGACTATCTTATTTCCAGAATCCAGGAGCTTGAGTTACTTGATGAATGTAGAAGAGCAACATTTGAACATTTAAGGGTCCATCAAAAGAGAATGTCTCAAGGCTACAACACAAAGGTACAACACATAGAATTTTAGGTTGGTGACCTTGTACTTAAAGAAAACCCAAAGAACCAATAACATCGTGAACAAAAGGGGAAGTTTGAACCTAACTGGTTGGGGCCCTTTGTGATCACTACACATTTGGCTCTGGAGCCTATGAGCCGTCAACTATAGAAGGGGAAACCTTTACTGACCCCATTAATTCTCTACACTTGAAAAATTTCTACACTTGAGGCATTCTTGCTGGCCAGCAGCATGTACATACATATATGATCCTGAAAAAATATCAAAAACAACAAAAAGTAGAAAAAATAAAAAACATTTGGAAAAAGTCCTGAAAAAATGATCATCCTCATGAAAACCTGGAAATAGGCGCCTTGATGCATCAATCAAAAAAATTAAAAACAAAAAAAAAAATTTTAAAAAAAACTAAAAAAAAAAATTGAAAAATCAAGAAAGTGCCTTGGTGAAAACCTGGAAATAGGTGCCTTGGTAGCAAAAATAGAAATTTTTCCAAGTGGTGAAAACCTGGTAATAGTTGCCACTTGTAATCAGCACTCCATCTATCAACATGTCGCTTGACTATCTTGACCTTGCACCAATAGTAAATTCAGCCTCTTACATTGAACTAATCGCCCTCTTGAGTCCTAGAATCTTCATCCTAGTTCTTGCATCGACATACCTTGTCAGTTGTCCTACCCCTCATTTTTTATCATGTTCTTCAAGCCGCCTAGACAGTTTTCCACAAACGCACTGGTGTTTCTCAACACTCCCTTTTGGACAAACCTGTGTTTTTTTAACACACATTGGACAAACTTACAAACTTTGCACAATAAAACACAAACCAACACAATGACGTTTCTCAACACCCACATCAACCACTTACACAAACAGAATGCTTGATGATATTTTTTCTTGAATGTTGTTTGTTATCAATGATTTCATATTTTTCATTGATTTCTACTTTTTGGCGTGGTCCCAGTGATCCTTGTGTCAAGCAAGTAGGGTGTATGTGGTAAGAGCTTCCATATTCAGGTGGATAAGCCACACATCCCTTGATCCTACTTCCTTGCGTGCTAAGGTGAGGTTGGGACTATCTCCTTGTTTATTATTCTGCTTGTTTACATAATGAATGGTTATCCTAGCTCTGAATGCCTTGGTACTAGTGTATCTTTACAAAATCAACTAGAGACAATATTTAGGTCATCCTAGTTCCTATACCTAGATGCTTATGTTGTCTCCCATATTCCATCTGATGAAAGCCATGTTCATACTCTTATGGTCATAGTAGCACCAGTAAGGGTTGTATCAGCTCTGATGTCCCAAATGCTCGATGATGAAACTAAGGACTACCATAATTAGTGACTTGACTACTTGATGTCATAGGCTGCATTTGCATTCTTAGGCTTGCATAAAAAGCATTATGACAAAACACAAAACAAAAATTGAGCTATTCCTTTAACCAATTGCTTCCTTGAATCCTTCGTTGAAGTGATCAACTACATTTTATTTCCTTAAGGTTACCTATCTGTGTACAAATGGTCAGCAACAACAGAACAAGATATATATTCATCACAATAAGCAACATATCATCTATGAAGAGAAGATACTATCTATATGTGCATGTTCCAAGACATTCAAAAAGCAACAAATTCATTAAAGAACAAGATAAAACAATAGAGGACAACACATGGAGCACAAGACGGTCATTGCATAAATATATATCAAAGTCTCTATGTATACAAAAGAGTGTGCTCTAGAATCTCGAGCAAAAATTTGCATCCCCGATGCAGATGAATCAAGAACAATCATATGGATCTCCAAATCAGAAAGGGATAAGACATAAAGGGGACAATCAGGTCTTGTTTCCTCCCTCACCACCATTAGGAGGTGGGCATGGAGGAGCATATTTTCTAGGTGGAGGGCCTGCTCCCTCAGATCGTCCCAAGTATTGTGAATATGGTGGCACATGTTGTGCCACAGGAACCGTTTCACTATATGTTGCTATATAGTAGGCTTCCCTACTAGTTTGATAAATCACCTAACTCTACAGTCCCTAGACCCTCTCATCATGGCCTACAATCGCTTGATCTTGCTCTGCGATCTAGGAATGTGATACTATAAGTTGGGTTTGTAAAGCTTGGACTCATCCCCTCAATGTCCTAATGATATCCTGAGGAGTCTTCCCTTATGGTACTCCCTCCTCCTTGACCTCTGCCTATGCAACACTATGCTTCCGAACCTATTGAACAACCTCATCAAGACCGAGATCTAACTAATCATCCCTCATCTCCTCATTAGCCTCTTTTTTCAGGATCTCAACTCCTATGGAACTAAGGGTGCCTCCCTCCCCTCACCAACATTGTTGTCCGACTATGGGTGTCCTGCTGGTGCTGGCACCTACAGTGGTCCCTTTTTTGGAAGGAGTCAGACCTCTCTATGGTACTCTATCTGGTCCACCCTATCCACCTATAGCCCTCTTAGGGATGTCCACCTCCTTAATACTTGATGCTTTCTCCATCGGATCTGTGAATCCGGGAAAGGGGTGACAAGTGAAATGATCTCTGTAGTGGGGTGTGACCCTCGCATCTATGATATCCTCTAGATAATCCCAAACATGCCTATGCAAACCTATCAGCTCCTATGTGTAGAGAGCTAGAGATATTCTCTAAGACCATCCTCAGTGCTCCTCATCAACAAAACAAGTAGATGTTGTCGACTCCTATGGAATGCCCTAAGCATGACCATAATTTCATAGCACTCTATCTACCATGAATTGCTCCACAATACTAGAGTTTCTCCCAAACAAGGGGCGTGAAACAAAGAAATCTTGCCACTTGTCTCTCAGGTCAGCCCAAGCCTATGTCCATACATATGGTCTCTAGACCACCAAACTGAGATCATCAAGATGATGTCTCCAATAATCATTCTTCCCTAGGTGGGGCTGTGTAAGGAAATCTACATACATGGACACATATGGTTGTCCACTCTGACGTGGATCATCTGTCACTGGCCTACATATGAGAAAATTCTCCTAGGCCCATATCTGCAAAACTAACACGCGTGCGGCCATCTCGTGTACTCCCCTGTAAGTAATCTCATGCATCTCATGATACATGTGTGCAAGAAGGCATTGACCCCAACCCAATCGCTCTAGTCGAGTAGATAATATCTCTGGTACTCTAGCCCAACCACAACAAAATCCCTATTTGCCCTTGTCTCCCATCAAAAAGCAACCTATGTATCCTGCGATCACGCACTAAAGTGGATACTGTACATTAATTATACTGGCTCATCAAATCATCCCAAGATATGACCTTATCTAGGATTATGTGATCATGGAACACTCGGATCAATGATTGTGTACCTAACTGAGATGAGATATCATACTCTATCTGCTCTCCAGTGAATGAAATCTGGAGAATCATGTATATGTTCTTGGGACTAAGAATCATCTCCCCAGTCAAAAAATGAAATGTATTATCCTCACTATGGAATCTCTCCATCAAAGTTGTCAAAAGTTCATGGTTAACCTAGATGCCAGGCATCTGGGATAACCATCCAAAACCACAGTCTCTTAGGTGACCCCTCTAATCATCAGACAGGTTCCTCACCAAGCGCATGGTAGGAGGATAAGTGGAATAAAACTGTATATCTGGTAAAGTCACCTGCGAGACAACAAACAACGAAAAACATCAGTAACAACATCAAAATCAGCTACACTCAACAAGAAATGATCAAACAAGCTATCAAACAGGCTACGAAAGTGAGAAAACATGTAATCAATCGGAAGAAGACATCAAAAAGAACCTTTGTTGCCCAAATGACAAAGTACAGACAAGGGCACTAGTATCAAAATTCATACGAGTCAGAATTACAGGTGAAATGACAAAACACAGTGAAATGACAAATCTAATATAGGTAGATGACAAAGTGGGCTTCTATGAATCTTGTCATGCGATAGATGGGTGATCCTCGTATGACAAAACTAATGGAATCAGACGATAGAATACAGTTTTGTGATTTGTCGTACGATCCCTCTCACCGACTTGTATGACAAACCGGGACCTAGGACCCAAAAACATAGAAAAAATACAAAAAAGTATGAAAAACTTGCAAAAATGAACGTGAAGGTGAAGTTTATCAGCTACTTATTAGAGGCGGGTAGTCCTATAGCCGTCCATATTGTCGCATGCACTCGAAACGATGAGTTGCTACTGGGACCACCATTTTCGCTCTAGAAGATTCTCAAAACTCAAATGTGGACGGTGAAAATGATTTGAAATGACCCCTCTAGGCCTTATATAGAGATTTTGAGCTAATCAAAGTGCCCTGATGGATGCGAAAATTGCACCACTGGCTAATCAGATTGCTTTGGATCCATTTTCGGGTCCAAAATTGAAATTTGACAACCCTTTGATACTTTAAAATGCAAATTAACCTTTTCCACAAATGCAGTTGATCGCTGACGCTCTCCTCACAATATTTTGATTTGAGATTCCTCTTGATCAAATTCCTCACACATTTTCCTCTCTAATCCAAAAAGTCAACCTGAGTCAACTCTTGGTCTAACTTGGTCAACCAGACCTCAGATAGGCTTGCATCTCAAAATTCTCAATGCTTTTTTGATATGTCAGGCTTGTGCCTCCCCTCCTTTCAATTTTTTTCCCGAGGGGGCAATACTATTACATCAACAATTTTATTCACATCAACAAGTTCAATCTATAGGGGCATCAGGTTCTAACTTAAATAAAAAATCAATCAAGTGATTCTTATCATTGCGCATCAAATCTAAATATCTAGGGGCATATCAGGTTCATCGCACCATATCAATCTGATAACTCATCTCAATCTGGTAATTGGCTTCATCAACACCCATATCAAGTTTATTATCCCAATCAACCAATCAAATGGAAATTAGTCTTATCACACCAGATCAGGTTGATTCATCATTCAAACCTTATCCAAAATTGTGAAATTTGCCTGGAGGAAAGACTTTCAGTTTCATCGCTTCACATCAAGCTGGATACTCGAACTCTTTTATCAAGTCTTCTCTTAATCAATCCAAGAGCTAATATCCTCATATCTCCTCTATCAGTCTTCGCTCAATCAAGCCTAGAGCTGATACCTACAAATCTCTATAAATATTCATCCAATCAAGCTCATAGTTGGTACTATCAGTCTTCGCTCAATCAAGTCTAGAGCTGATATCTTCAAAATTCAACCGGTCTTCATTCAATCAAGTTCAGATTCGATTATGATCTGTGAGATAGTTTCATCACTTCACATCAAGCTATTTCCTGATCCAATCAAGCTTCACATGTTCTTTGACTCAATGTGTGCCCACATCGATCACACATTAGTTAAAGAGGGGCAAATGTAATCACCTAAAATTGGTCTAGCAAACCTATAGCCCCTATTTCCGATTAATTGGTCTTAATAAATTCTAAAATCTAAGACATTATCGCTAGACTCTAATTATGGAGCACTTAATCAAATTTACTTGCATAATCCTAAATCCTAACTTGTTGAATCAAATAATCAATCACCCAAGCCTAAATCTTAAAATTGCATAAAACATTGAGATAAAATTAAAAAGTCCTAAGTCCCTTTAAATCAAAAAGTGAACCCATTCACACATGGGTGTGCACTCAAAAATTGAAATAAAAGAGAAAAATACCAAATTTGTCTTATTCTCCATAAATGTTGACCAATCAAATGCATTCCACTTAGCTCACATGGATTGAGGGAAGTTGCATCTCCACCATTGATCATTCTCTTTTGCCTCTTAATCTCAACCACTCATTTCTTGGAATTTCTTATAAAAGGGATAGCTCACTTGCTCACAATAACAAGAAGATTTGGAGTAGAGTTATAATGCTATTTTCATTCTAGAGCTTATTTGTGCACTCATAGTTCTTACTTTCATAGTAGTTTACTTGTATTGTTAGCTTCAATTCTTAGCTTAATGACATTCTAGTTTCCTTTCATAGTTTAATGTATATGCATTGTTCTTCTCATTTGGTAGCTTAATCTTGCATCTTAATTAAATTTCTAGTTGTTATCCATTTAGTTTTCTAGTTCATGCATTTCCATTTTCAAAGCTTTTAAGAGAAAAACATGCAAGTCTATGCATATTGCTCCATCTTGCATTGAATCTTCCATTTTGGAGTAGTCAAGTCAATAATTTTCTATGTCCAATCTGATGGGTAACTCATGAGAATCACACTCGCTTCAACTAGGAAGCAATAAGCGGGTTTCAAGGGTTTTTATGCTATGTTTGATCTTCATTTTGATACTAACCTTTTTTGATATAATTTTTTTTTGAAGTGTTTGGTTGCATATTATGATCACACATTTTACCACACACACAAGACACATAAGTTGAAATGAGTGTAGATGCAGGCACCGAGGATGCACTATCCACCTTTGTAGTAGACTCACGAGCTAGGGCCCTCTATTATTGATGTCACTTACACTTGTGTGTAAGATAATTCTAACACAGATGTGGGCCCGAATAAGAGGGAAGCAGAGGAGCAATGCCATCTTGCTCCATGGGGGAGGCCGACAATGTCATTTCCAAAATAGAGAACAAGGCCTTGACTAATAAGGTTACAATACTTGAGGAAGAAATTAAAGAGAAGGTAATTGAGCCTGTGACTATTTACTATGATAATACAAGTGCAATCAACATTTCAAAGAATCTAGTAATGCATTATAAGACTAAACATATTGCAATCAAGTATCATTTCTTAAGAGAGCAAGTGTAGGAAAAGGAAGTTAAGTTGGAATATGTGCTAACGAAGGAGAAACTAGCAGACATATTCACTAAACCATTGCCTAAAGACAATTTTGAGTATCTGATAGGAAATTTATGGGTTATTCCCCTACTCTAATGACATGAAGATGTTTTTGTAGACATCAATCCAGTGGACTCATTGGATATCTTTCACTATTGGGTTGATGTTAAATATGACCACTCCTTGGGGGAGCAGTCAGAGGCAAAGGAAGACATTGCAGTAGTTGGTGACCTATGTGGTGCCTTTGGAATTGTTGTTAAAGGGGGAGAATATCTAAAGAAAGAGAAGAAGAGATGAAGCACGAGAAGAGAAGAACAAAGCAAGTCAGGTATTGAGAGAAGATTAGAGGAAGACTAGGGAGACCTTGACAGAAAGTTTAAGTGCATCAGCTAAGGGGGAGCTAGTATTATCAGTTTATTATGGTGTTTCCATCAATTCCAAAGGGGGAAATTGTTGGCATAACTAGTGCACAGATTGTTAAGTGTTTATTGGTACATGTTTGATGATAGGAAAATCAGTAAATGTGTTGTTGTTGATGTCAACATGGTGTTGTATTTGTTGACAGTATTCTTGATGTGCTGCTAAGTATGAGTACAGATGAATTATGTGTTGAGGTAAGAATTGGAGTGTGCGATCACTGTTGGACACTCAAGGACATCTCTAGCTACATTTTTTATGATCGCGTAAGATTGAAACAACAATAGAGAAAGTTATGATTGATTGAAGGGCAACCGGGCAAACAAAAGAACATGCAATGACAAGAAGTGAATAATTTGAATGTTCTGTCAAATCAGTATGGATTCAAGTGTTTCAATCATGATATCTTTATCTTAACTAAGATATGTTGTTGATCCTATGATCGTAAAATAATTGGAGTACGACAGGGTATAGTTTCTGTTGGCAGAAGATTGTTCTGTGCAGAAGTTAGAAAATGTTTGAACAAGTTTGAGAAGTTGATGTTAGATCGGTGAGCGATGATGATGTAATAAATTATAGTAGATGTTTATATGATTCAGTTGTCAAGGCGATGTGGCATAATAGATTTGTAATAATTAATTACTATTTCATTGATCGAGGCGATCATATTTAATCAAGGTTTAGAAGCATGTTGAAGAAGTAAAAAAGGTTTGATTGTTCTTGATTTAAATTGAATGTGTGATGGATCTGAAGGCCAACTTGGAGTTGTAATCAAAATTTATAGATTGGAAATATGTTTTAGGGTTTAAGGATTGAGTGGGAAAGATTGTAATACGTGTTGTTGTAAGGCAGTTAAATGCCCTAATGAACTTCCAATATATTTATATGCAGAGTGTTATATAATTCAAATGTAGATCGTGGATGCAAAGGTGTATTCGAGTGAAGAGTGAAGATATTTAACATGAAGTAGAAGTGTTGTGCTTAATTGGATCTGAACAAGCAGAGGAGGCATGCTACACCCAGATCATTATACTTGTTGATTCTTTAATAGTTTTTGCAAGAAAATACCTTAACCGGGTAGACTTTAACAAGTCTGATTTGTAAATCCTTTAAGAGGGTGTCTCTTTAGCTAGGGTCTAAAATCCTTTAATGAGGTTACTCCAAATAGGGTAAAGCTCCTAACAGGGCTAGAGGTAAATCCCTTAACTGGGTGACTCCTAACATGGTCTACTCCTAATCGTGTATCATTGAAAGCTGCTAATAGGGCTAGGCCTTTAACAGGGTGTATTTTAGAAGAGTGCAAATATTTGTGGGTGCTAATCCTCACTGTGGTTTTCACCCTTAATCAGGGTTTCCACGAAAAAAATAATGATGTTACTTTTTTGCATGTGTGGATGATTGTTTGGTCACTTTGTTTATTGCATGCATAAGGTTTAAAGTTGATGAATGTGGTTTATGGTGTTGAATGAATTGTGAAAAGTTATAGATTTAATAGATTAATGATTCACCCCCCTATTAGTAATATTGGATCTTATAGACCGATAAAAAAAATATTAGATCTTATAGTATTAACAATAATTTCATTTATTATGTATTCCTAGACACTCACCTATTGATGCGGCTTGAATGTGTCTAAGTGATTATAGGAAGAAGGTGGGAGTGTGGTTGTGGTAGAGGGGTTTAGCTCCTTGGCAATGGTGTATTTTGGATGGTCCGGTTCCACACACACCACATAGTAGCATTTCATGTTAGATTTAATCAGTTTTATCTCTAACCTTGACCTCAAATGATCATATGTGTGGTTTGAAACTATGTTATCTTGATAATAAATTATCTGTTACATAAGTTGATCTAGTGATGAAAAACGTGCTTACTATGAAATTATTGAATAAGGATATTTACTATTACCCTAAAACACAAATCATTTCGTTGTTATGCTTGCAATTTGCTTGTACAATATAATGAATTATAATGCTAAAATAGAAAATAAAATCTCATCTTACAAATGAGGCAAACAAATTCCTTTGGTCATTAAGGAAAAGTAAATAAATCACATAACAACTTTGGTATCCTTTCACTTATCTGATTTTGGAGCTTTTAATTTAATGGTTCTTGAGGAGAAAACAAGAGAATTTTCTTAGGGCTAAGGGACGACGGATTGGTGGAGGTAGTGGCTTTAAAAGAGGAAAGAACCAACCCCTTTAACTACAACATGCCTATTTATGATCTTGAAGAAAACAAACTTAAAAAAAGACATGGAAATTTTCTTGGAAATATTTCTGTAGTACTCTCTTGGAAATAATATTCTTCTAAGGAATTATAACAACACTTGGGAGAAATTTTATTATTTTAAGAGAGAGAGAGAGAGAGAGAGAGAGAGATGAATTCTCTATTGTTCATAGGAAATCCAACACATCCTGAGACATTTTCCTTTCCAGGTTCCTTTCTCTGTTCAAAGTGTTTGCTAAGAATGTGAGAGAGAGAGAGAGAGAGAGAGAGAGAGAGAGAGAGAGAGAGAGAGAGAGAGATGAATTATCTACTGTTCACAGGAAATCCAACACATCCTGAGACATTTTCCTTTCCAAGTTCCTTTCTCTGTTCAAAGTGTTTGCTAAGAATGTTTTTTTTAAGTTATTATTTTTATATTTCAAATAGTTCATGGAAAGAATGTGTAAGACTTATATGTATCTTTGGTTTTAGTATTAATGTCATTTTAGTGTATGTCATGTTGTTTTCCTTTTAAAATTTGAATTGTCCCTGGAGTAAATTAAGGATTACTTGTAATGGTTATGCCAAAAAAGAAACTTAGCCTTCAAATTGCATGTTGTCACGCCAAGCCATAGAAGAACAATTGCCATGCTTTGTTGGGAATTAGTGAGTGGATGACTGTAGCTGCATTCTCCTTATGTTCTTTGTCTATGTTGAAATGACCTTTTGGTTGGGTGAAAAAAGTGCCTGATCCACACTCATGTATCGAGATAGTAGATGGACGATGTCCAATGGATTAGAAGACATGGACATGCAGATGGACAAATGGATTATTGAAGTACTCATTGATCCATGTTGTACTTGATTTCTGACATGTAAGTCGAAATCCTTATATGCTCTTATGTAATCATTTTATTCAATAATGTATTGATGTTCGACGTGTCGGTTGAATTCTTGATGTAATTGGTCATACTCATTAAATTTTCAGCAACATGATTATGTTACGTGTGTGTGTGGCAACTTGGTTAACACCTTGCTTATTGCATTCAATTATTGTACTTTATTAATTTAACATGTAGGTCAAATTAATGTATATTTTCCCTTATGTAAGGAATCAGAAAAATGGTTGAATAGACTATGAGTTAATTCGACCTTGACTTATGTTGGAATTTCTGCATTTGCTGCATTTTTTCTTGTGGCATGTGTGATATAGTCCAGTCCTTGTGTGTGTGTGTGGGGGGGGGAAGGGGGGGTGGATTAATTAATAATATTCTTAAAAATAAATGGATATAGATGGTGCATGTATACGTGCATATTAATGTCATGTTGCTAGAACAATTAAAGAATAAACTTAGTTAAGATGATGCTCAAGAAGGATCGTGTCATGAGGACCAAGTCAAAATAGTTTAGCATGTAGAAACATTTGTAGTCAATCATGGATTGCTTTTGGCTCATTTGGAGCAAGTCAAAGGACTTTAATGGTCATTCTTAAAGTGGAACAAATATAGGAAGTAGTGAATAAGCTATATTTACTCTCCGTGTAAATGCAGAGTTGATTGTTCCTAATTAGTTGGATGGCTTTCTTTTATCCTAGTTATGTAATAATTCTTATCTACCAATTCCTTTGGGAGTTGATTGGTTAGTTAGTTTTTAGAAGAATTTTTGTTATAACTAAGATTCTGGAAACTTCCTCAGAGGTTAGATAGAAGTATAAATCAATGTAATGTAGCATTCTAGTTTTTAGTTCAAGTATAGTTTTCAGTGTAGTTTCAACTTATGATGTGTAATAACACTTTTGGATGAATAAATAAAATGATGATATTATGAGTTTATAAAGTTTGATTGGGATATAGATATACTCCTCCAAGGGGTCTCACTTGGTGAGTAATCCCTTTTCATTTAAGCATTAATTTCCTTTCATTTGTAGTTGTTGTTCTGGAGTTTGTCTATCCTTGCAGTCATTGGAAACAAATTCCTCTAACCGTTCTTGCATCCAAAGTAGACAAAGTAGATCCTTGTCTATCCATCTTGAATATTCTTGTAGTTACTTGCATGAGTTTAGTTCCAACAGTAGATTTGTGTAACATTTGAGTACTTCATTTTCAAGCATTTACTTTCCAGCATTGTTTCCTTTCAAGCTGTAGGATAGCATATATTACGTAGGGACTTAGTGCATATACAATATTGGCCCATTTCAAGGACATATTCCCTAGGTTGACAAGTAAATGAACCTTCTCCATGATAAATATAGTTTCTTATCCTGGATGTTTGATCCCTGAGTTGAGTCTTGCAACCGATTTATTGATCTAAATGGGAAGTCAAACACTTATAATAGAGCCATGGCCCCAATTGTTGGCAATATTCAATTTAGGTTCTAGATCTTTTGGCCTCTAAACATTTCTTTCCCTCATTGATAATCCCCACTCCATAGACCATTCCAACAAAGATAGAAGGTCCTGAACAAAATAATTTTAAAAAACAACATAGTTGGAATTAGTACAACATCTGTCTCAGATATAAGCCCATTCCTGAACAGGGAGCTCATCTTTGCCTATAACAAGTGTGCCCCTAATTGTTGCATCCCAAATTTTAAGACCATTGAGTAATAATATATGGATTGAAATAGAATAATATGTAAAATTAATAACATAGTTCTCTTCTTCCAAGTTATTCAACTCTAAATGCAACTTCTCAGCAAGAACTTATGCATAGTCAAATGGCTTGCTCTGATCCCTACTTTTGATACAAATACACAAAACAAGCATAAAATTTAGAATAAATGTTTTGTAATCCAAACCAAACAATTGGAATAGTGCATAGTAGGTATCCTTAAAGTATCCTACATATAGGTCAATATTGTGTGGGGGTTCATTCCTTGGAGTGAAAAATCTCTAATATCCTTTCAAATGAAAAGACCTAAAGTAGGAAGCTTCCTATTGTATGGATTCTTGTAGCTATTGAATTATCTTACCAATTTATTATCATCTAGGGTATAAGTTCTTCTCCCCCTCAATTTGAAGACTTCATTGATTGTCTCTTTGTTTATTATGGTGAAACATTTACCATCCTTAGCCAAGATTTATTTTGTATCAATATTATATCTTTTGTTAATATCTCTTAATAGGTCCATACTTATGAACACATTTCCTAGCCAAATTTAAATCTTGTATGTTTCTCATCGGTATATTATCTTTTTCTTTGTTGTATCCTCTTCTCCACAATGAGAAACCATTTAGTGGGATTGATGGATCTCTACACCTAGCACAAAAGTCTTTGAGAAAATCTTGAGGATCACTACTTGCCTTATCCCTCTTCTGAGAATTAGTGGACTTGGGAAGTTTTGAAAACTTCCTCTTGGTATTTACTCTTGGATTGGGAAGGAGATGATTCTGCCATTTTGAATTTATGGGTATAGAGTTTCACATATTTTCAAAATAATCGAATAGGAATTGACGACTTTGGAGAATTTTAAGAAATTTATCCTAATGCACTTATCCTAGCACAATTATGACAATTCAGGCTTCAAAACACATAATTGCATTAAAATAAAGTGCAAAAGGGAGTCTAGAACTAACTAATTTATCACTTGCAAAAATAACCCTAGTTTGCTTCACAAAAAACCCTAGCTTTACATAAAAATGTCCTCTTAATAGCCTCAATTTCTTTATTAATTAATTAATGTGGATCTATTTATTAATTCTATATTTTTCATTCCTTAATAATATATTTTCCATTTTATTCATTAATTTGTTAAATACATTTAATATTATATTATATATATCTCTATTACTACATTATATCCTTTTTAAATAAAGTCATTGACAAATCTTTATTTATCTTCTTTCACTTCCATCAATTCCATTCACTTAGTAATTTTTGAATGGAGCGAACGAGCGGGAAAACCAACAATAGAGGAGATCAAGCTTCCAGCAAGGGCAGAGTGCTGGTGACTACAGGAGGTAAGGACAACTTGAAGTCAACAAAAGCATCTGATGAGTCTGATCAGAGCGGGGACCCACGAAATGAGGGGTTTCCCATTAAAATGGACAATAAAGGGGGCACAAAATAATGTGACTCCCATGAGGGGATCGAGGTTGTGGATAATACAAGTTTTCCAAAATAATGATCCTCCTTGTTTGGAAAAAGACCTAGTGGGAAATATTCCTTCCTGAAAGTTACATGTAAATCAGATCTGCATAAGGGTGAGTTCTCAATTTTTATCCTTAATCCCTTGATTGATCATTCAATTTCAGCTATGGAGCTCTCCCTGGTTGGAAATTTTTTGGGGCTTAGGCTGAATATAGAGGTGATTAGATCAATGATAAAAAAAGGAAATGGAAACTCAAAGGACAAGTTGACATTGTTGCTCTCCCAAAAGGTTTCCTCTCTTTTGAGTTTTCAAATAAGGAAGATCTTGATTTTATGCTCTACAGGGGTCCATGGATGTTTGGCAAGCTGACCCTAGCTCTGAAGAAATGGGGGCCTAAGATGGATTTCAATGAAACTTTCTTCATCTTGGTGCTTGTATGGATGTGATTTCCAGGTCTCCCACTGGAATACTAGAACGAAGATGTGCTCAAAGGACTGGCCTCATCCTTTGGGGAGCTACTCACCATTGATCCTATGACAACAACCAAAACAAGGTTGGTCTATGTGAGGGTTTGTGTTAATGTTCACTAGTTCATAGATATCCCTCGAAATATCAATATTGTTTCAAAGATGGGGAAGTGGAGTTAGGAAGTTGAGTTTGAATCATTTCCCTTTGCTTGCTTTGTCTGCAAGAAAATTGGCCACTGGACCAAGGATTGCCCTAAGAAGGTGAAAATGAATGCTAAAAACTCAGAGCTAGGTGTAAAGAAAGTTTGGAAACCTAAGAAATCTAACTTTCCTATTTTAGAGGAGATTAAGCAGCGGGATGCTGGGAATGGAGAGGAAGCTCCAAGGGAAGCATCAGAAACTATTTAAAAGTTTCGTCATAAGGATGGGAGAGAAGTGAATTCTTTAAATGATGGCCCTAAAGATAATAGTATTAAAGGGATGCCTCACCCTGCCAAAGGAAAATATAGTATTGAAATGAAGAATCAATTATGCCTAAGGATGATCAGAAGGAAGAAGGAAAGATGGAGTGTAATTTCCATGAGGAAAAGGAAAGGTTTAATGAGAAAATAGAGGAAGGCCAGGTAGGGCAAGAGAATAGGACTGTGGAAGCGCCTGGGAGACTGCCCAAGTTTTGGGTATGAAAAATATGAGAAATGAAACCCTTAAGGAGAAATAAGTGAGAGAATTGGATCTCAAGACAAACATATGGACCTCCCCTCTTGGGTGGAAGATTCTGGGCAGTCTGGAAAAAAATAATCAAATGGAGGGGATGTTTAATGATGCTCACCAGTGCATCATTTTAAGAGGTGATCCTTTGAACGATTTTGTTGATTTGGAGGATTTGGAATTTTTTAAATCCTCATTTCCAGAAGAGAATAAGTCCCCTAGCTACCATGACATGGGAAGTGAAGAAAGGAAATAGCAGAAAGCCAGCTCTGGAGATTTTGATGACTCGTTTCAAAAATTTGGAGGGAGGAGGAAAAAAAATAGGAGATGGATAATTTTACTCCTCCTCCTAGTCTAGAGTATCCACTAGGGGAAGGACTAAGAATATGTTGGAACCCCTAAGAATCCCCAAGGCAGGAGGTCTACAAAACAAAATATGGGACATGGAAAGTGAGCAGAATATAGCAAATGGGAAACTAGCCACCATTCTGGAATACACTCCTAGTAAGAAATGAAGATTGTCTCATGGAATATGAGGGGGTTGAATAACCTCCATAAACAATATATTTCGAGAAACATGGTTAGAGATCATAAACTTGGTGTAGTCTTAATTCAAGAAACCAAAATGGCTATAGAGAAGGCTGATAAACTTAGGATTTTCAAAAACTGTGGTGTTTCTGGAAGTAGCTCGGATGGGGCTTCTGGGGAAACTATCATTTTTTGGAACCAAAATTATATTAGAGGTCAAGTGTTTATAGTTGAAGGTAATGTTGTTGTTGTTAAATTCCACCACATAAGAGATGATTATACCTGGGTAACTTTCAACATCTATGCTCCTAACAATAGATCAAGCAGGAAGAAATTATGGAATAAGGTTTCTTCTAGCAGGGTTTTCTTCCCTGAACTGAGATGGTTGTTTATGGGTGAGTTCAATACCCCCGTGCAAGATTGTGGGAAGTCTAGAGGTGTGCAGAGTTAGTTGGATGGAAGACTTGATCTTATGGAATTTATCAACCAACAAGCTCTCATGGATGTTGATCTTCAAGTGATTAACTTCACTTGGTGCAATAGAAGGGTGGGAGAGGACCTGATATAGGTCATATTAGACCGGGCCTTGTTCTCTCCTGATTGGCTATAGAGGTATCTATGCTCCCTTTCCTCTTTTTCTAAAATTGGTTCTGATCATTTTCCTATTGTGCTTGTTGTTGATCCAATTTCTGGAAAGAGAAACTTTCCTTTTAGATTTAAAAAAAATGTGGATGCTTCACCCCCTTTTTGAGGAAATATTTAAAGGCTTGTGGGAAATCCAGGTGGATGGTACTACAATGTTTAGGGTGGCCAAAAAATTATGAAACCTGAAGGACTCTATTAAGAATTTGAATAAGGAAACATTTGGGGACATCTTCAACTTCAAATCTAATATTCAGCTTGACCTAAAGGAGATTAAAGACAAAATACAAGAGGATAGTTACACTCAACCCCTGTTGGAAAAAGAGAATGAGTATCTTGTGAAGTATCATGATGTTATTGCTAAGGAGGAAACATTTTGGAGACAGAGGTCCAGGTTTATCTGGTTAAAGGAGGGAGATCAAAATTACTAAGTTTTTCCATTTGACTACTCTTAAACATAGAGAAGCCAATCGTATCTCTTATCTTAATTCTAATAGGATGAAGGAAGTAGATATTAGGAGTTATGTAGTTTCTTTCTACTCATCCTTTCTCTTTGCGGATTTATCTTTAAACTCTGAGTCTTAGGAAACACTCTTTTCTGCCATTCCTTCTGTTATCTTCGAAGCTCACAATGTTTCCTTAAAGCCATTCCCTCCTCTGGGGAAGTCAAAGATGTTATGTTCTCTTTCAAAGGGGATAAAGCACAGGCCTAAATGGTTTTCCCATGTTTGTTTTTTAAAAGCTATGGCACATTATGGGTAAGGATGCATCTGGTGTTATTAAAGAATTCTTTAGTGCCTAAAGAATCCTGAAGGAGATTAATGCCATTTTCCTTGTGTTGATCCCTAAAAATATTAGGCCTGACTCTGTGGATTCTTTCAGACCTATAAGTCTTTGTAACTCCTTGTATAAAATTATCTCAAAAGTTTGTAACTCCTAAATCTTGAAGTTGCTGCCAGATATTATTTCTCCCCAGCAAAACGGGTTTGTTCCTAGTAGGCAAATCTTGAACTCTATCATCTCTCTGCAGGAAAATATCCACTCTCTTATCAAATCTTCTAATTAGGGATTCCTCATGAAAGTGGACTTATCTAAAGATTTTTATAGAGTTGATTGGGGTTTCCTCCTCAAAGTCCTCTGTACTTTTAGTTTTGGAAATAAGGTGTTATATTTGATTCATCAACTCATCTCTACCTCTTCTGCGGTTGTGATGGTTAATGAAGCCTTTTCTAAATTATTCAAGTCTTTAAGGCGGCTAAGGAAAGGAGATCCTATCTCTCCTATCCTCTTTTCTATTATTGTTGAATGTCTTGGGAGATACTTTTTTAAACTCAACAAAAATAGAGTTATCCATGGGTTAAAGTTGTCATCTCATCCCCAAACTTGGTCTCATGAACAATTTGTGGATGACACTATTCTTATGGGGGCTGCCAATATTAAAGAATCTAAAAATATTAAAATGGCATTAAACACTTCTTCTAATGCCTCAGGGAAATTGATTAATAGGAAGAAAAGCTCTTTATTCTTTATCAACACCTTGGAAGAAAGATAATTGAGGATTTCTAAAATTCTTGGATGTGTTATTTTTGCTCTTTCTTGGACTTATTTGGGCCTACCCCTAGGGTCCAAACCCCCAAATTCATGTTTGACATCCCTAATTGACAAATGCAATAGAAATCAGATTGGATGGAAAGGTAATTTGTTGAGTCAGGGAGGAAAAGTTGCCTCCAACTGTTGGAAATATTCAGGATTAACCAAGTTACTGAGAGGGGAGGGGTGAATCAGTAACTCTTAAAACTTTAAAACATTTCTGCACTTTTATATTCTTTAACCATTCATTCATCTAATCTACTGCAAGCATGAAAATGTAATCTTACATAACACATAACACAAAGATTGGTAACCCAGAAACCTTCCAAACAGAAAGTAAAACTGGGGTGGGGATGGTACCCACAAAACTTTGGTATTGCAGTAAAAGTTAGCCGGTTAAGGCTTACAATGATCACTTCTGATGATCTGCCCTGTTAAAAGCAATTTGGACTGCTAGGTCCACCTTGTTAGAGGATTTACAAACATACAATGAAGTATGCACTCTATTAGGAGATTTA
>MU227674.1:1205125-1228483 GCA_018584345.1 Thuja plicata
CTCCGTACATAGGGTTCCTACAAACTAGGTCTTATAGGGCTAATAGGCCTAAAAACTAGGACAGTCTGCAACACTATGCTAAACTTGTCCAAAACTTGTCTCCACTGATTGGTATGAACTTGACCAATTAAGTATGTCAAGATGACACTAAACCCTAACTATACATGTACTTGGACTGTAATGTACCTTCTTTCCCCGCTCATGGAAACTCACTGTTTCTCCACCAAACCTCTAACCGGACAGTGCATGCTCGCCTAGGGCTTGGTCTTAAAAATAGCTACTTGTCTTGCCCTGACTCCTACCTCTACAACTATGTACACTAATTACTCCCCTATCATTTCCATCTATCCTTGGATGTTTCCCATGGTTAGATTTCATGTGGGAGCCATATTTAGACTGACTGGTCAGGACAGGACCAGTAGACTACCCAAAACACAAAACAATTTAAACTAGACCTTAAAATACCTTAAATAAACTTGGTCACTGAATAATAAATGTTCCAAACACTCCTAAGAACACAAAAAAACTTTTACTTTGAAGCTTTCAATCCATAAAATATGACTGTCACAAGGAAATGCTCGGGATTTCTGGAAATGCCAAATTGCAGTCTGTATTACTCTTCTCAAATTGTTACAATCAATACACTACTGCATGATTCGAGTCTCTCCTAAACTAGATGCCTTCTTCCACCATTGTAGGGCCTTTTTGGTCGATTCCCCACTCCTAGAAACAAGGAGAATCTGATGTAACCATATTGCATGCAACATTTGCAATTATTGCAAATGTTGTCATGACCACAAAATAACAACTTTTGGCATCTTTTCAATTATGCCTCCGTCCTACATTTCAGGACCTCTATCCTCTATATTTCAAGGATCCAAGAGCATTAAAGACCATATAGTATCTCTATGTCCTCATTTAAGAGATTAGGACACATTCAATACTCTAAACCAATCAACTAACAACTAAGCCTAAGAATTTGAAAATTACAACCAATGGCTATTGATGTGACCTTAGTCCTAATGACTAACTCACTTGGCCTACATTGCAAAGACCTCCTAAGGTTGAAATACAACTAACCTATCTTGACTTGGCTAATTTCAAGTACAAGCCAAAATGGACAAACATGGAGGCTAGCCTAGGTGCTCCTGCACCACCCTAGATTCACAAAACTAACCAACATTATATCAATGAAACTCTTCTTCATAAAAATGCAATAATGAAAGTGAACAAAAATATACTCTTATGCCTTTAAGAAACACTTGATCCCATTGCCCTCCTATCCTTTAAGATTTTGTTATTGTAATGAGCTGCTCTTAGATTTTTAAGCATATGCATAAGAGACTATAAAGGAATGAAGTACAGTTGATTGTTGCAAGACAGTGGAGATATGAAGATGATAATGGTGGTATGAAGATGAAAATGAGAATAGTAATGACTCTCAAATATCACAAAGTATGCAAAAGCTCAAGTATGCAAAGGCTCAATAGTTCACAAGTGCATTAGGTTTCAAGAGTGGAGAAACTGCTCTTTTTATAGAAGTCCTCATGAAAATCAAGGGCTAGGATTAAGAGGTGATAAGACAAGAGACTAAGATTAGAGAGTAGGTAAGGATAATGTGTGAGGAAGTGAGAATAAATTAGAATACAAGGTCAATGTAAATGAAAGGATGAGATTGAATGGTAGGTAGAGAATATTGACTTTTCATAATATATCACAAGATGCATTGAATTTATATATGCTCGAGATGTGAAAGTCAAATGAAGAGACAAGTGTCATTTGTCACATTTCTACAAATTTGGGAGTTGATCCATGTGAGTGGAGATGATTGGTGGAGATTAGAAAGAAAAGGATACCGAAGTTATAAAATAAATAAAGGTATTTAATTGATAAATAGTAGAAAAGAAAAGAAAAATAATAAACATCTATTTAATAAATAGGAGAATTTTGAATATTTGTTTGATTACACAAGGACATTTTAAAGTGCCTACAGATACAAAGCTCACCCTTGTAATTTCCGCCCATAGATTGGAATTGGGCGAGAGGTTTTGTGACTTCATTCACCAGCATTACATGGCTTTACTTCTTTTTCTCACCCATAAGGCGCATCGCCCTGTGCCTCCATATGATAATTGTTAGTTAACAGATTTATCTCCAATTCAATTAAAGACAGTTTAATGAATTTTTATCTCTATAGCCCCTTTCTAGGAGAAATCAATTAGCTAACAGTTGGGGTTTGCCTTAATGATCATGTCCCTCTGCATAAAGGTGCAACTCCCTCTTCAATGATCTTCAATTAAGCTTGTAATGAATGATAAAAAAAACTTACAAACAATACTTTTCACCCTAAAGTACAAAAGGTTCAATAATTCAGATCTTGAATAAAGAATGAGTTGAACAGAGTCACTGAAATATTAGATATAGCTTCAGCCGAAAGACTAAATTCCTTTAAAGGAAATACATAGAAAATTAAATAAGAAACCTGAAATCCTTCACAGTCTGAGATAAATATAGTATTATAGCACAATTACAAACATAATTCCTGCAGAAATTGCATTCGTACACTCAAATGAAAACATTAAAGTTGCGGTATCTTTATATATTAAAACTTCAACCAACTAATAAAATTCCTTCACAGATCATCAAACTTCTTTCAAGTATCTTGGTATCACTATAAAAATACTGAAAGCAGAAAGTATGTCAAAAATTACAAAATTCGGCCTACCCTTTCTCAGGTCATAATAAGCCATTTATATCTGAAGAAATAATTGTTTCTTGGAAATTTATAGAAAAACTTCTTAAAGGAGTAAAATTAAGAGTATTAACTAAAGTTTCATGAAAGCTTAAGCAACATAAAATATAAAAATAAAGCTAAAGTAGTCCTTCTGTTGCTATTACCCCGCAGGATATCTAGGTCTATGGTGTTGTTGTGGCTGATGATGGTTGAGCCAACCGCTTCCTCCATTCTAGATGCTCAACAAAAAACTTGACCACAATTTGGTGATTAGGTATGCCAATGTGTGTGATCCTCTGTTTCTACACCTTATTTTCATTGCGAACTAGAGCCACATTTTCTTTATGTGAGCCCAAATGCTTATGACACATGATTAGCATGGATTCTATTTCTGCAACCTGAGAAAACTCATCGGGTTTCATTGTTTTCTTTTCTTTAACCATATGCACCCTATCCATAAAAACTTGGCACATTTCTTCGGGATTCTCTAGCGTCTTACCATCTTCTTTGAACAGTTGTACTTTGATGAACCCGAGGTCATTTTTCATCATACTTGTTAAGGAAATGAGCTCTTTTACCAGCTTAAAAGATTCCTCAATACCTTGCTTAATCATAAAATTCATCAAGTCAAGATGTTCTTGTGAGACAAAAAGAACCTCATCATCAAAACCTGCAATTGGTTGCTCGGTCAAGAACTTTATCACTCCATAATTCTTCACTTCAACCATTAGGGCCATTATTGCCATCCATTGAGTCTTTTCTTTATCCCAGGTTGTCTTTTGCAGCCATGGCATCCTCGTAGGTTTTGCTGAGATCATCAATATACTTGTTGCCCCGATCAATAATTGATTCTAACCAACCAGAATAAGCCTCTGCAATGGACTTATTTCCTAAGATCTATTCTTTCATTTGTTGGTTATCTGGGGATTTCATATCAAAGACCATCGGGGTCTGTGTTGTCACAACATGATCCAGATGATGGATGGAATAGATGTATCTAGACATCTATGAGATTATTGACTTCATTTCTCGCTTGTCTTTTTCATCCTTCCATGCTCTTGTCACAATTTTCTTGGTAGAGGACTCCAGATGTTTAACATCTGTTGCACGAGTTGCCACTCCCAGGTCAACCCTTTCAACCTTGAAATCGTTAGTTGTTATTTCATCTGAACTCTTCTCATTTTTAGGAATGACGATATTAGCAAACCAACATCCAGTCTTAGTGTCAGTGTCTATCATCGCCCCTATTTTAGGCTTTTTAATCTTCACCTCTCTGCCTAAACATTTGCTTACCATGTCATTATCAGGTAGGGAAATAGGTACGATGCTCCTCATTTTACTGATAGAAGTGCAGAGCCATGTTGGTGTATCTACTATATATTTAGTAGGAGGAGTCTGCAACACAGTTGGATCAACATATATAATGTCATTGGTGTCCTGCTCTTTATTCATTTATGTATCCCCTCCCACATTGTCCAAATTCATCACATCTAGGAAGTGGTTTTCCATAGGAGCTTGTTCTTCCACTGAATCTAATTCCACAATTTCAGGATTGATCGTGACCTTCTTCAACCTCTTACTCCTGGAACATGTAGTTCTTGCTGGAGTGGAGGATTTTACTGATGGGGGAGACTTCTTTGTTAAGTTGACCTCCAAAGCGACAGTACCTGCAATATCAGATTCAACAGAAAATTTAGGAGAAGAGGTTTGATCTTTGGGAGACAGAGTATCCTGGGTTTGTTTATGAACATTCGACTCAGTTATCTTTAGCTTGCCCAATCTCTTATCTCTTAACCATTTTTTCATTCTTCTAATCACATTGAAAGTTCTGTGTTGAATACTATCTTCTTCTTGTCTGTTCCAATCTATTTCTGCCGAAGGTTCATTCTGCACTCTACTTCTAAGTTTAGGATCCGGTACCTCCTCATCTGTCTGTTTTGTAACTCCTTTAATAATCATAGAGAGTTTCATTCCCACAATTTTCCCTAAATTAAGCCAGGACCATAATCTCTTGCGGACTTCAAATTCGTCTTCACAGTCCTCCTAGTAGTCTTCTAATCGAGCAATACGCGTGAAGCCTTCTTTCATGCCCAGGTAAGATTTAGCAAATCCCTTACTGTCAAATTTTGGGCGTGCAATGTATGTTTTGAGCTTACAACTCTCGACTTCTGCTGCTATATTTAGGGCATCTAAGATGGATTTACAAATATAATGTCCTAGCTCCATAGGAAAAGTGATCCATGAAGTTTGATTCCCTTTCAAGATTTTTCCTATAATTTCCAGTTGCCTGCAAACCTCTATGAGTACTAAGTGATCTAGGGCATATCTGGGTAATCTTAGAGGTTAGCCTTTAAATCTGCCAACTCTGATATAGGTAAATATGGGAAATTGTATGAAGAAACTACCATAAGTTTGAATCAATTGCACTGCTTCATCAAACAACCTTTTATGTAAACACCCGCATAACTCAAAGACTAAACGGCCCAAAAACACATCATTGACTTTGGTAAAATTCTTAGAACATCTTTTCAACTGCAACAGGGGATAATAATCATAAATCTTGATTCTTGGTGTTCAGGGTTTATGAGGCAACCCGGGCCATTGTCTGGAACTTGCTAGAACGTAGAACAAGAAAGAGGACATACAAAAACCTCTCATGCTAGCGAAGTTGGCCATCCCTTCATGCAATTTCTCAACTGAATTCACCCCAATCTAGGAATTTATCTCCTTTGGTTATTACTTGTATGTAAAAGAACATCCAATCTTCCCAATGGAAAGTGTGCTGATTCCTCTTTACCCTTTTTAACAGAACAACTAAATCTTTGATTTTGGGAATAAGATGTTCATGGGTGAGGGGTTTTGGGAGACGAGAACCACCTCTCCTAGAGTCTAGCAATGAAGCTTTGACAATTACATTTATGTATTGCTTCTTCTTTTCTGAAAAGATAGAGTAGGCTGTACTAATGTTCCATGCCTCATATTCCTCTTTATCTAGGATCCCCATGGCAGACATTACTTTTTCCCTATCAATTCTTACTAAAACCTCACCAGAATTAGTACGAATGCACTTCTCATTTCTATCATAATGGTTCATACATTCCATAACTAGATCCGGGCATGGGGTTACAGTTGGAAAAGTGGCGGCTTCGATCAAACCACTCTGTTTGATTTTCTCTGCCATAGAACCTTCCTGAGGATTTCTCAACCTTTCAAGAATTTCTTCAATAGACATATTTAGAAGGGCTGTGTCTTCTAACTTTGGGAGAGAACTAACTAGACTGGAAGAAGACTTTAATTTAGGCAACGACGACCTGTTATACTTCATCTTATCTAACAATTAAAATTCTAGAACAAGCAGACAAGGAATTCGAGAAGAAACTTAAAAGTTTTACTATGCTTCAATAGACTACTTAAGTTAGAAATTCAGAGTTCGACTCACCATAATTCATGAAACTAACAGTCCTGCAACCTTGAAATTACCTCCTCCGCCTCTCTGGCTCTGTAATGATGAAGAAAACTAGACTGATTGAAGAAAGAAAATACAACCTTCATTTATAAAGGCGAAAGATATGCCTGGATTCGCGACATGCATAAGCTTTCAATTCATCCACGCAGATTAAATGTCGAAGTGACATTTATTCTGACAATCTCATTAATTAGCTGTCCTCTCACACTCTTCGAGATTACAAAGTAATGATTAATTCTTCAAGAGAAAGGTACGGTTGATTTAAAATTTGAGATGCTCCAACTTATTCTTTATTCGTACCATCATTACCTTCACTTAATATGAAATCTGTTGTGGATCCGCAAGAAAATCTTCAGATTTGAACTTTTGAAATAGAACTTTGAAAGTTCAATTGAAAGTTCAAATTGAACAGACGAATTGGACAAAAGATGCGACGGCTTATTATATTGATAACTGAGACTTAACTTCCGCTTGCACTTTTATAATTTGAACTTTGAAAGTTCAAATTGAAAGGGGAAACCGCCTAAAGGAAAGCTAGCCGGAACAAAGCCGCGATAACGCTAGACGCGCAAGCCAATTTGAACAAAGGAATTTGAACTTTGAAAGTTCAAAATAAAGTTCAAAACCAAGTTCAAAAACTAAAACTTCACGAGAGAGAGAGAGAGAGAGAGAGAGAGAGAGAGAGAGAGAGAGAGAGAGAGAGAGAGAGAGAGAGAGTACTACAAAAGAATAAAAGAACTGGTGTAACAATAATCTGCACAGAGCTATTCCTAATGCCACTGATGAGGAAGTCCAAGCTTCCAATAATGCTGAAGAAATAGATACTAGTCAAGCAGTTCCAACTGGTGAATGTTAATGCTTTATAATGACTTTTTGGTTTGGGTTTTCTCGTCTTTTTTGACATTGTTTTGATTGTTCCTAATCCCTCAAGGGATTGTTTTGGTTTCCCTGGCTCTGCATTTCAAAGATATATATGTTTACTAGGGTTTTGTATCTTATCCTCATGACATATTTTTGTATACTTGTAAGCTCCCTTGAATATAATAGGTACATGATTCCCATCTCTTCATTCTACCACCTGACACTTTGTTTTGTAATCTTCTACACCATTTAGACCTCTAGAACTTTTCAGTTGGTGCTCATATATATAACTTTTAACTATAATAATAATAATAATTAATATAATTTCAGGGGTACCTTTAAAATAAGATAAAAATAAAACAAATTTTTAAAAAATAAAAATTAAAACAAATTAAAACACACTTTTGAAAAGGCAAAATTTACCGTTTAAACAAAGGGATCCGTTATGCCAATAGACGGTCCTAATACCGCGGCACCGAGGGAAAAAAAAGCAGCGCCAAAGAATGAATTGGGATTTTGTTGGATGCTCCATTTGAAGTTATAGAGGCTGGTACTCGTTTCAAGTCGCTCTCAATTTTGCAGAGATACAGGATGAAGCGAATGAAGGCAGCTTTGCAGAGATTATCCGAGGAGGAGTCGTTGCCTTCATATGAAGATTTTCATCCACTTGAAACTCGAGGTAATTCCGCTTCATCTCCACACCGACTCATTATGTTCTTTTTTTCAATAATTCTTACACGGCAAACATTTCTTTATATCAGTTTCTTTTTTCATGAGGATTTTATAATGAATAAACGTCTAAGCTCAAACACATTCTTACACTGAATCTCGCCTTGATTTGACCACAACCGAAAGAGAGGTCTCAATCTGCTTTAATTGAGCCAATTAACGACCATGATTTGTATCTTTGGTGACGAAAAATATGTGATTGTACAGGTCAAATTTCAATTTATTCTACAATTATTGTACCACAACCTCACTACCTGTTCCGTAGGCATTCTTTTGCAAACCCCCAAGTGCGTAGGGAAGCCCCTTTCGCCACATATGCAGAGGCGAGGCTCATGGGTATTTTTATAGTTTGCTGTTTTGGATTGATTCTTCCTGCAATTTGGAGTACTCGTGGGGTTGTTGAGATTGCTAGCGAGACTGGCGTGTATTGATTAGAGCTGCAAACTGGAGTGGAAGTCCAGTGAGTGACTCTAGAAGGCAGGGCAGTAACTTGGACGATACATTGGACATTCATTTGAAACTTTTCATATCAAAAATCTAACTGCAGTGTGTCGAATTTTGAACCTAGGTCATGCTCCCATAATAGATGTCAGAAATAACATTCTAAATGATTACATGATCAGGTCACTGTAATTATTTTACCTCATCCAATCTATCATTGTCCAAAATTTATCTGATGCCTAATTTGGATGTTTAATATTTAAAATAATGCAAAATCGTTTGCTGTTATACTAGAAATAGCATTCATACAAGTTAACAGAATTAAGTGACTGTAAATTTTGTAACAGAGCAAGTGAAGATGGTCGAGTCTTTTGAGAAGAGTCATGCACTGCAGAATGCTGTGTGGCGGGTATGTTCAACTTTTTCTCATTTTAACTGATGATTGGGGAAGTTTTAGAGGCTAATATTTTCTAGTTGTCTAGTTTTTATAAAGAAAACTTCCAAAACGTATTTGTCAACTGAAAATAAGGTTTACCCCAATTTCTATCCATTTAAGATCTGATAAAATTTGCATAAACTATATAGCATCTGAAGAAAATTAGAAAATATTTCAAAATTCTATCCACAATTTTTATCTTCAATCTTTGCTCAATTTTTTAATAAATGTAAAAGATTTTACGAAAATTGGGAAGTATTTCTATTTGGTTTTGTGAACGTTAGCTAGTATTTCTAAGCTTGTTGCAAAATGTATGGTTCTTATTTTCTCAGTGCTAAATGCGTACAAGCACCATGTGGCTACAGTCATTTACATCTTGGATCATTGTTCTTGTTTACTAATGAAGTCAGACTCTCGTACATCTAGAGCCATAGCATGATCTGTTTTGATTAATCACAATTTGTAGCAACAAATCAGGGCAGTTAGATATGTTCTCAGCATAACAATTTGTCTAATACCTGATATTTTATTGCGGGGTGTTATTTTTCTTTTTACCTTTTTAGTTGTCATGGGCCAATTGCTACATATAAGCACCACACACTTAAAACCATTCACATCTTAGACCACTGCAACCATCTCTCTCTCTCTCTCTCTATATATATATATATATACATCCATCTCTCTCTCTCTCTATATATATATATATATATATATGTATGTATGTATGTATACTACTCATGAACTACTAGGATCATAACTTGGTCTGTCTTGATTAATCACAATTTACTGTAATAAAATAGGGAATTTATATGTATTCTTAGCATGATGATTTGTTTAACACTAGATGTTTTTTTACAGGGTGTTTTTTCAATTCTCCTTTTTAGCTTTGTTGGCTTCTTCATCTATTCAGCTCATCGTCAATCTGTGTCTCCCTGGGATGTGGTGAGTAGTAATCTATTTTGCTTTCTACTTTGAAATAGGTGGAAAGTGATGACTGAGGTTCAAGTCTCTGAAAACACCTGCCATTCATAAAGTTCTATGGCTACATCAAACTTTATAATTATGATTATTATGATAAAGTTTTCCCAAAGGCTAAATGAAGCATTGTTTTTAAAGTAGTTTGCTTTCTTTGAAGTGTTGCCCCAATTTAGCTCCTGATTTTCGAATGGCACAAAATTATGATTTATTAAAAAGGATTTTCTTACTAGTTTTAATACATATTTTATGCATGTCTTTGTGGAAACATTTTTGTAAAGTGCATTTTGATTCCAACTCTTGGTTGCATGCCTTGATATTTTTTAAGTTGTGCTTAATGTTATTGCACTAAGATTTAAACTTCTTGTTTTTTTTCCTAAAAAGGAAGTAGGCTTTGGAGGGCTAGTCCTTGGTTAATGTGGTAGCATGCTCCCTCTCCGAGGTAGTAACATATCTTGCAATACTATTGCCATTATTTGTGTGCCTCTTGAGCTTGGGGTTGTTACTCATGTGATATGAATATCTATATTTTACATGTTATTTACTATTACGGCACCTCCTATGATGGGATGTGGTAGCATGCTCCCTCTCCAAGGTAGTAACATATCTTGCAATGCTGTTGCCATTATTTGTGCGCCTCTTGAGCTTGGGACTGTTACTCATGTGATATGAATATCTATATTTTGCATGTTATTTACTATTGCGGCACCTCCCTATGATGGGACTTTGTTTCCTATTTCTACTTTTCTTCTCCTTTCCCTTTTGTAGGACCATTTAACATCTACTCTTCTATTTTTTTTCTAAAACTGAAATAGGGGAGGAATATTCCTTCATTACCATGAGTGCGATGACGTGCCAAAATTTTTGGCTGCTGCTTCTTTTCTCCTATTAGGATTTTTTGTCATTATTTCATTGATTTTTTTTTGTCTCAAGTTACTAACTATTTGACTGACATCCAATGGCATTTGCATGGGTAATTGTTGGAAATATAAAAAATCTAATATTATCTATGTATTTGTAATTCACATTTTTTAAGGACTTTGGAGGGGAATCGGCTTTGAAACTTTCAATGGTTGCTAAAAAAGAGAGTTGTTGGCTTCACTCCACATATGACAAGGAGCTGTATGTCATTGTTCAAGTCTATAAACTGAAGTACTATATTTTGTGGAGAGAGATTGTCATTGCATACGCCATCGAGCCTCTCCAATTCATATAAACACAATGAAAGTTGTGTAACAATCGGCATTAAAGGTGGTAAAACCTACCTCTAGGATTTTCATTTCAATATTCACCCCAAGAAGGGTTCATTAAGAAAATTGTAGATTGTTTGAGTTAACACTCCCAATCACAACTTTAACAATAGTGTTAGACTCTCGTGGATGCTAGACAATAGATTCGCCTCAATTAAAGATAATAATCTTGATTTTGTTGACATCTACCAAAGATAATAGGTGATAGATAGCTCCTTGGTTACAAGTTGCAAGACAAAATCATTTGTGACATGGGGCACATTTGTGTCCCTATTGAGGAACAAAAAACAATATTTTGGGAAGCACAATATTGCTATGTTGCAAGGCATTTTGGGAATCGCTATACTATATAATTATTTCTACTAACCAAAATCACATTATGATGCCATATTGTACGTTTAATCTTGCATAGATTGTGTTGTTGCAAGGCTTACAAATAAAAAAAGGGATTGTATGCACCTCTTTCGATTCCTGACAAGCCTTGGCATTTTGTCTCCATGGATTTCATGTCAGGCCTTCCTATGACCAAATATGGCCATGATTATGTGTATGTGGTGGTTGATGGATTCTCAAAAATCGCCATCATGTAGCTTGCCAAAAAGGGGTTTTTGCAAAGACATTAACAAGCTCTTGTTAGAGAATGTTTGGGTCCATTTCGGTCTGCTCTCGAGTATTATTATTGATAGTAGTAGAAGATTCTACAACAAGTTCTAGTTAGCAATATGGGCCATGATGCACATCAAGTTGATGAAGTCAATTTCATTTCGATCCCTAGGCAGATGAAAATGCTAAGGTGGTGAATTGCATTAATCATTCACATCCTATGGGTGTATCATTCAAAACATCACTCCACATGCGATGAGAGTTTGCCTTGTGCTCAACATATTACTAAATTTTGTATGGGACAGGGGCTACTCAACTCGTACAGTAACACACCCCATAAAGCACTTATTTATTTTGAAGTTGACTTCCCCGAGTCTGATGACAATCTGATTAATTTTTTTCTTTCAATCGCTTGCAAACAGACTGAAACAATGTGTGTAATATAAAATTTCATCTGAAAATAGTGGATAAAAAACACCTAAACATTTGCCTAAGATAAGACGTCTTACATGTAGTTCTCGAATTGGACATTTTAAACTTAAATAAAACCAAAATCTGAGTGGATAAATCATAGATTGTGCCCTCTAAAGATTGTTTCTAAATCTCTGAAAAAAGCTTATCCTAAATTCAGCAATTGGCTTTCTTCTAAAACATCTAATTAATAAATAAATCCCTAAATTCAGTTTCCTAAAAACAATCATAGATTACTGCAAAAGTAATGCATAAACCATAACCTTCATTCATTGATTGCACCAGAATTTTCATTGAATTGTAGAATGGAGTAAAGTGTCCTTGACAACAGTTGTTGTCATCTTCCGCTACATGTCATTTTCTGCAGTAACCCTTATTAACAATTGTTTGACATCGCCAACATTAATAGTTCATCTTTATTAACTTCTTTTAACTACATCAGTATTTTGTTGCTTGACATCAAAGTTTCCTACATTCTCCCTCTTGATTTCAAATCCATCTTTTTGCAACTTGCCTTCAAACCTAAACGTGTTTCCTAGACCCTTTAGTCCTGAAATTTGCCTATTACTCTTTTGACTCTCAATTTCAGCTTTCTTCTCTTTGACTGTTAGATGTTGCTGGCATTGTTGTCAAAACCTTCATATCGGTCTCTTGGCGGTATTGGTTGGTTTGGCTCACTGCCGGTTGGGCTCACTGCCCTTACACAAAAGATGTATTACAAGATGTTTACTCACAAAATGTGAATTGATAGAATTGCATCTGTCTATGCATGATGTTAATGTTTGTAGCTGCAGGAGAAATCTTTCATACCTGTGATGTCTCCATCTCATTCAGATTGTGATACTTGCTCTGCAATGTATACTCTTTATCATGCCTGGGAGACGATCAGTTCTCAGATATTTGTTCCGTCTCATGGAAATTTGTATCATGGGTGCTGTTGGTTTTGTCAAGTCATTATCATTTTATAATGTAATCATGGCTAATAATGCCATTTGAAGTCATATTGAGTCATTGTAATCATTTTGACAAAATGTTGCTATGTTGAGCAAACTAGGTCTAATGGGCTATGAATGGGCTTAAGAGGGCAGATTAGGAGTTTGATTAGTAAGCTGTGTTCCATAAGGTCTTGTAAGACCATTTTGATGTAATAAGAGTGATATCTAAGTCTTTGATGTAAAAGAATTAAAGGATGCTCATTTGACAACTAAAAGTTGTCAAGTTAACAACATTGGTTAAGGGCTAGAACCGATCAGGATTGGTTGCAGAGGTAGTTACTAAGGTGGTTGTCGGTTTCCTAGGATGGTATTGATCTATATATGCTTGTAAAGCCCGAGAATGGGTGATAGAGTCTATGTGAACAGTTCGGGAGCAATAAAGGTATGGTTTGCTGCATAAATTCTTATACTGTCCTGTGAAATCTGTACTGTTTTCAACGTTTTTTATTGGTCTACATGATATACTTTTGAAGAACCATTGATTGTAGATGTTAAGGCATTGAATCATTGTTGTTTTGGTTTTTGTGGCATTTAACTTCATTTAGTATTGACAGAGATCTAAAGGGTTTTCTGCAGACTGTCAAACCCTCGGGCAGGGTATCCAGAGACTTTGTAAAATGTAGATCCCTCACACTTCACGTTGATCAAAACCCCACACTTCGTAGGATGACGGGGGAAGTGATGTATTTTATCTCTTTATGACTGCAGGGATCCATGCATCAGTTTCCATGTGCAATGAATCCATGAATGGGACTGTGAAACTGTCACAGTGCTGACAGAACAGTAACAAGGTAAATGATAAGACTTTGTCCACTCAGAGAGTTTGAGGAGTGTTATGGGGGGGTATGAAATGGAGAATGAAGACTCCAAGAATGTGTCTAAAGGTTTGGAAACGAAGGAGTGTTCCAGCTATGGTCAGTAGGATGACTGTTTGAAGGTATAAACATAACCATAGATTGAAATATCACAGATATCTCTGTGATAAGTTCACTTATCGTGAGAAGTTACGTATTTCGCTCAGGGAAATATCACAGATAAGTTCCAAAATATTGCAGATAAGTTGCTAAATTATCACGATAAGTCAGAAACTTATCGGCTGCAGATGCATATAGACAGTGAGGGCCCCAAAAAGGGCAAAAAATATATATTTTTGATTGCAAAAACAGGTTTGGAGAGGAGAGAAAGGGTTTGGAGGAGAAAGGAGGTCATTTGCAGTGTTCTAGAGTGATTTCTTGTGGATTTGAAGTGGATTCGAAAAGATTTTTCAAGCAAAAAATCTCCGATATTTTCCTGATAAGTTTCCGACTTATCTCCGGTATTTTCTGATAGTTTTTTTTTTTTGCCCTTGGCGATAAGTTGCCGATAACGATATTTTGAACTATGGACATAATTGTCATGGGTTGGACAGTAAAGTCATTAAGTCTTGTTATTAGTTGGAAGAACTATTGTTGTTAGGGCATTAAGAGTTGGAGAGGTGAGGGCAAAGTCCAAAGTGTTGTGAGGGCTAGAGTCCCAAGGGTTAAGGGTTTGGTTCAAGATAGAGTCCTATTTGTGAGGGCTAAGGGAATAAGACCGTAACAGTCAATGTGATGACAAAATTAGTTGGGTATTGTAGAAGCCCAAATGCTGAATGGACAATGTTTTGATGGGATCAGTGAGAGGGAGGAGATCCTAGATTGAGTTTATGAAGAATTGTGTGATCAGTCAAGATGAATGGAAGATGAGTAATTAGAGTTTGGCATAAGGATGTTGCAGACTAATTCAGAGAATGGAAGAGTGAGTGAAGGGTTGTTAACCTTGTGAGTTGGTCCTATTAGGAAGTTGGAATTGGGTATTGTAATGGGATATATGATGTGAGAAGTTGTGTCTACAACATGAGATTGGAGATTTGTCTTAAGAGATAGTGCATGTTGAATGGGCCCATGATGCTCTGCATTAGGCATGATCTCATTCTCCAAACAGAAAGCGGTTAGAAGAAAGCGCCAGGTGTCTCATTCCGTGCAATCAGGAGGGAGCGGTTTCATCACCAATACCGGAAACTGATAGCTAGCTCACCCTGATCCGTTAGCAAAAACAAATCACTCATCATGCTCTGCAACCACTACTTCGTGCAAAACAGTGTAACAACTTTTTTGAAATTGCGCTGAACGGGAGCTGGAGAATATGCTAAAACACATGAGAAAAAAGCACGCAGGCGTGGAGTGCGTGAATGCTTTTAGCTTGGCTGAGGAAAAACACGCGGCCTTCAAGCGCTACCTTCCCATAGGAGAGACGAAACTCCACAAAGTCCTATGAGAGAGCCACGTGACACAACGCGAAGGCTATTGATGGGACATGCGGCGGACAAGCGTGAAGTCTCCTTTGAAGCGAAAGATGGATTCTCCTTAGAAACCCGCAAGAGAGCCATTCGACACACTGCGTGAATTTATTTGTAACGCTCGGGCCCACTAACAAATGGTCATCGCAGTCACGCTAAGGGCAGACATGCAGCAATCAAGCGCAACACGTAGCGTCGAGGGGAGGAAGCCTGATCCGAAAGCACGCCATGCTGGCAGGTGGCGAGCGCACACAACTTGCAACAAAGATCGACACAAAGAGAGAAAAGGAAGCACAAGCAAGTTTCTAACTCTGCGGGCTGGTGAATTTTGATTCACAATAATTACGGTAAACCTGATCATGTTCTGTCTGAATCAACACCCAAACACCATACCCAACTACCCTATAACAGTCCATACATATCAGTCATATAACGAAGGCCATGGCAAATTTGCCTTGCAAGTTTCACCCATACATATCGAAGGCCACTGTACCAAAATTACAAAATTGCCTATGAACATGCCAATTACATTGCATCGACATATACATTTTCGACTTGACCAATAAGAAACTTGCATAGCAAAAACTATGGGGTTGCAGTGCCACCCCTGGCATCAGAAATATCGTAATGGGCTAGTTCACCACCTCGTAGGAAACCATGACCCGTCCTGTGATCCATATCGCCGCGGGCACCTACATGTTGTAGAGCGCCGCCCACAACAAACGCTTCAGTAGCTTGGTGGTGCCTTCCATGAGCCCTGCCTCCCTGGCTTCGTCCACGAGCACCGCCTCCACGGCTTAATCCACGAGCACCCCCGCAGCCTCTTCCATCGACTTCTCCTACACGACAACTCCCACAACCACTCCTGGCACGATTGCCCTCCTTTGAGCCTCCATGTTCAACCAGGCTTCTATCATTTTCAGTTTGAAAAGGGAGGGATGCATCATCCTTCTGGGAATCCCGACCGCCAATTCAAGTTCCCAATCATACACGAAATCTACAACCAGAGCCCACACTCTCCGACCGTCCTCCTTACTTTTTGGAATGTACCCCAATCGTCTGTGCATCAAAAAGGGTTGCACCAACGGTGGAACCCTAGGGTAACCAAACCAATCCCCTCCAATAGTCACGAAACCCCGACCAGGAACAACACATTGTAGGATATCGTTTAAACCCACCCGCCATTCAAGGTACACATCTTTCCATGATATGCTTCACCTCCTCCATCCCAAAATGTAACCCCCACGCACAGAATAGGGCAGCGATATCTGCATTGGTGCGCCACCGAAACTTGGAAACCATATACTCCACACCCACAAGGGCTCTGATCACCTCAATGAAGAACGGGTGCTAGAAGTGAAAGTATTTTTCAGTCTTTCCTCCATCACCAACCCCTTGAATGCCATTTGTTGCTTCATGGCATCAAACAAAAAGTTTGCTTCCATCGCACCTCTTTTCTTTCCACTCCTCTCAGACCACCTACCTCTATTGACACCCACAAATTGTATCTTTGGAATTGTGAAGGAGGGAATGTATAGGGTACAACATTCCTTTGCATTGAATGCACAACATAGGGCATGTGCAAAGGAAGCCTCAGAAGACGCTATGTTACGCCACCTTGTTAGTATTGAATGCATTCCGTCCTTCCAAATCCCTCGAAATATTGCCCACACACAACCATCACATCACTTTCATCAGCCTGGACATGATGATGTCATTCTCCTCATATGTCGGTAATATTGTCCACCTCATCATGCCACGTCTACCGTCAACTTGACAGAGTCAACCAATTCATTTCCCTCTTGATATACATGCGAAATTTTGGAATGAAAACAACTTCTTCCTGATGATTGAGATGATTTTCTGGAGCCAACAGGCGAAAGACTTACTCGATGCAATGGCATTTACAGTAACTAGGGAGTCGCCTTCAAATACAGATTATCCACCTGTAGTCTTTGTGCCAACTCCACTCCCATCAATGCGGCTTCAACCTCAACATCATCGTTGGTCCCATCACTCAATCTTTTGTGCTCAATTGCAATATTATTGCCTTCTAAATCCCTCGCAACACACCCCGCGCCAGAAGGTCCCGAATTGCCTCTCGCTGCCCCATCGAAATTGACTTTAGTCCAACCTTCTTCCGGGGCTTCCCATTTCACCTCTTCTCTTCTTTCTTTTTTAGGATCAACCCCTAAGGACCCATTAACAAGACTTTATTGTAACAACCTTGATCTAATTTTCAAGAAACGGAATAATTTAAACTTAATTTGAAAGATGACTATATATATATATATATATATATTTTTTTTTGAAACAACATAACAACAATATAAATAAATATATCTCTTTTTTTTCTCTTTTAGCATTGTATCAATATAAAAACTGGAACACGACCACTTCAATCATATCCCCATTTCCTAATGTTAAATTACTAACAGTAATTGATGAAATAAACAACTATTCCCAATTCTATCTACATAAAGAATGATTATTACATTAGCACATTTACTGAAACTATAAAACCATGAAGAAGATCCATACATACATAGTGCTTGCCGATTGCATGTTGTCATTTTCTGTGTCGGAAGAGAGAGACAGTGGGAAAAGGTATCATTAAGGCGTTTATCCACGCAACCATGGATCTACTGATCCTACCATGCACACTTCATCTGAAGTGGCCCGACCCTCCGCAAGGAGCATGGTCATAGCAAGTCTCGGAACTGGTGTAAGGTCCTACAAACACAATCAGCCAACCCTATAGCTACTGCTAACTCGGTTGACTCCTGACTAAGTTTGTATTCGGTACCTTAGAACTAACTAGTACTGACTCAGCGGTAGTACACCTTGGCCAAGGTTTTACCCTACATGTCTATCATGTAAGTCAAATTCTCACCCAATCTGTCACACCATTCTGATCAATTATACGTTACCCCGAAATGGTCAAGGTTTAAGAAATCTTTTAATGGTAACTCTTTCCTCTCGCATGAACTCATGAAAATTATGCATTTATTTACGGGATGACACATCTCATGGCTGCTCAATCTGAGCATCTGCCAGGTCTATTATTAAGTGAACTGGTTATCCTCCTAAGGAGTCTTTTATTAAAGGAAAGACAAGAAATGGAATTACTTAGTCTATACCATTCGTTATGACAGGAACCTTCCCTACGGAAAGAACACTAGAAAACTGACTAGGTCTGCCAAGGAGCACCAGTGCATATGCGTGTAACTCACTAACAGGTGAAGTCACATATTCATTTATTAGTCAACTCTAGTGACGCGGATTCTATATGACATCGATCCTCCTACCAAATTCCCACCCATGTCGGGGTATGGGTGCTCGGTTTCCAACTCGGTCTGGTTGGCATTCATTTCCAACGTCTTCTATGTTAGACCAATTGCATCGAGTCTACCAAACTAACCGGGTTTCCATTCATACTTATGATAACAAACAACAAAGATTGGACATCAACAACCAACTGTACGTATATCATACACAACACTCGCAGCTAGAATACTCTTAAAGAGTATCAAGAATGACTGTCACTACAATCTTTCACATAGACAAGGAGAGAAAGACAAGGTTTGGAGCAAGTGAGTTAAGAATAGAACGTTCCTTCAAACGAGCTTGAATTGTTGCCTTCCAACCGCCGCAAACCTCCACGGTTTCCTTAGTCGTTTAGCTTTGAAGACTTACACCAGCTCCACTCCCTCAACGTACAATTCCCAAAGTGGAGGAGAAAACACTCCCTCTTTGTAAAACGTTCAACTATCAATATCAGCAACCGTTCTTTTCCTTCTGTTCTCCTTTTATTTTACTCTTCTCCATGCGGAAATCGTGTCTAAGCGATTCCTTCTTGCCACTCTATATCCCTTCCTCCACTACCTACGGTTATCTTCCAACCAATTCCCGTGAGAGCTGGATGACTCACCCCTCCCCTCCACCATCCTCCTTCGTGAGATTAGTGGTTTTCCCTTTTTTTAACGATTCTCTCAAAATAAAAATGACCCAATCCGCAACCTTTCATCTTTAAAACATTACATGGAAAGCATACACTATTCTAACAAGATTGAGCATTAATATATATTATAAGGAGAATAATAAAATAAAAAGTAAAATGCCGGTTGGTTAACTTATTAGCTTTCACTAAGATACTACACCCTCACAAGTGTTGTGTGTTAAACACACGAAGGACGATATCAAAAGTTATAGGTAAAAATTGTAAATTGATAGACTATCCCATGAGCAATACCCTTGAGAGACGTTATCTCCTAAGATAAGATTATTATAACGTAATATTGGCCCAACGTATCGTCACGAAACCAAAAGACAATTGTCATGACTCTAATAGTAGTAGGGGTGACATTTCCCTACTATCACTGTCGATGGAGGACTGGGTTAGCCTAAGGCGTAAGCACTATGCTACTCACTCAACTAGGAACCTTGGCCGCTAGGTTTATCGTTATACTCACAGTACTTGAAGGTCATACGATGTTCATTCCTCACTTGCCATGACCAAGTTCCTTTCTCTTTCCTGATGATACCTTTCCCCTTTTCAGGCTAGTTGATCCTGCATCCACTTGCAAAGACAATTGTAGTTAATTCTTTGTCATGATGTATAACCACTAATTCAACAACGTAACATAAAGAGAAAGATAATTAAATCAAGTGCATCAATTCGATTACTTAGTGCAATCGTTAATCTTGTACTAACTAATCCATCTTATTATAACAATATTTTTACGTTTGCTTAACCACAAACAAATCGTTAATTTTAATATACAAACCATTTAAACGCATTCCAATTACCAGAAACCACTTAGGGCACATTTCAATTACCATATACCATTTAGGGCACATTTCAATTGCCAGATACCATTTAGGGCACATATCAATTATTAGATACCATTTAGGAATAGAGCAACCTCGAGGATGTAGCATACCCACCCCCTTGTGAATCATTGTCCCTGATGATTATGAGTCCATAATAATTATAATAATCACAATAAAGTTACTTGTTTTGAAAAATTAAGAACCATCACAACAAAAAGTAATCATTGTTTATAAAACTATGAACTATCACAATAATAATTAACATTGTTTATGAAATTATAACTATCACATCAAAACTAACATTGTTTTTTTTAAACCAACTGATTGTAAGCATTAAACAAGAATGGAAACTGCTGATGTATTTCATCATAAACTTCCTAGGTAGCATTGTCCTCCGCGTATTGGTCCCATTGGACCTTGCACTGCTTGACCTCTTTGTTCCGCAAGCGAAGCTTACGTACCTCGAGCACCCTGATGGGCTCGACCATGACCACCCCGGGGTCTCGTACCTGTAGAGAGTTGCAATCTATCATATGAGAAAAGTCTGCCACATATTTCTTAAGGTAAGATACATGAAAAACATTAGGCATAAGTGCAAGGGCTGGCAGTAGAGCAATCCTGTAGGCAACGGGGTTGATTAATTCCAAAACTTCGAAGGGGCCTACGAATCTGGGAGGTAATTTGTTTAATTTTCCAAAGGTGATGGTGCTCTTATGAGGTTTGACTCGGAGAAGCACTTTCTCGCCAACCTCAAAATGTTTGGGCGTCCGCTTTGCGTCCGCATAGCTCTTTTGCCGATTGTTAGCTTCTGTTAACCTTTGACGGATCAGTCTGATTTGACTTTCCATTTCCGATAGCATTTTCGGACCAAGGACTATCCTATCTTCCAACTTATCCTAGCTGATAGGTGTTCTGCACCTCCTCCCGTATAATGCTTCAAATGGAGCCATCTTAATGGTTGATTGATAAGTGTTGTTGTAGGCAAATTCTACCAAAGGTAAATAATCTTCCCATTTGTGCCGCTGATCCATACAATACATCCGAAGGAGATCCTCTAGAATCTGATTCACCCGTTCTGTTTGCCCATCCATTTCTGGATGATAAGCTGAGCTTAAGTTTAACTGAGTACCTAAGGCCGTGAAAAGTGTTTGCCAAAATCTAGAAGTCATTTTGGCATCCCTGTAAGATATGATTTTCTCTGGCACACCATGGAGTCTAAAAATTTCCTGGACAAATTTCCAAGCTATAACTAGCGCCCTGTCAATTAAGTTTCCCAGAATGAAATGAGCTACCTTTGTCAGTTTGTCCACTACCACCAAAATGGTATTGTGCTTGTTTCGAGACATAGGTAAAACTTGGATGAAATCCATGCTAATTACTTGCCATTTCTATTCTGGCACAACGAGGATAAAGTAATCTTGCTGGGTATTGATGTTCTGCCTTCACTCTTTGGCACTCTAAGCAGCTGGCAACAAATCTAGCATCATCATTTTTCATACCCTTCCAAAAGTACAAAGGCTTGACATCAGCCATGAGTTTAGTAACTCCTGGGTGGCCGGAATAGGGTGCGAAATGGACTTCCTTCCATACTAAGTTTCTCAGTTCGGGATAGTTTGGTATATACATATGTCCTTCAAATCTGAGTATACCATCAGATTCGAATTTGAAGCCATCATATCTGTGGTCCTGAGGGTCATGTTGTAGAGCCTCCTTCACTTGTTTGTAGAATTTGTCATTAAGGGATTGTTGAACAACCTGCTGCCTAAAGTTAATTTGGATGGTTGCCATCGCTGAAATGTGCCGTCTACGGCTCAGAGCGTCTGTTACCTGATTTTCCTTCCCTTTGATATAATTGATTTCAAATTCGTACTCAACAATCAATTCCATCCAGCTCCTTTGACGTGCATTCAAGTTGGGTTGGGTGAAGATGTACTTTAGGCCCTGATGGTTGAACTTAAGTTCAAAGGGTCTTCCCAACAAATAATGTCACCATTTCTACAGCGCATGAACTATGGCTGCAAGTTCCAAGTCGTGAGGGGCATAGTTAACTTCATATTTTTTAAGTTTCTTGGACTCATAAGCGATTGCCTTGCCGTCTTGCATAAAAACTCTGCCCAACCCTTCACCCGAGGCGTCCGTGACTACTAGAAAGTGTCCTTCAAGGTCTGACACCTTTAAAATTGGGGTGGTAGTTAACTTTTCCTTGAGCATTTCAAAAACTTGCTGACATCTCTCGGTCCATTCAAACCGTTTCCCTTTTCGTTTAATAGGGCGAGCGACTCGAGAAAAGTTCAACACAAACTTCCTGTAGTAACTTGCTAGTCCCATGAAGCTCCTAACCTCCTGAACATTTATGGGCACTGGCCATTCTGATATTGCTTTTATCTTGGTCGGGTCCACTGCTATTCCTTTCTCAGAGATAAACTGCCCCAAGTATTGAACTTCTTTATGGAAAAAAGGCACACTTGGATAATTTCCCATACAACTTATGTTCCCGGAGGCGCTGTAAAACTAGGTGGAGGTGCTTAAGATGTTCTTCCTCAAACCTGGAGTAAATGAGAATATTATCTAGAAATACACGCACAAACTTATCCAAACAATTGTGGAAGATGCTGTTCATAAGGTTCATAAAAGCGGTTGGGGCACTGGTCAAACCAAAGGGTAAGACCGTGAATTCATAATGCCCATATCGAGTTCAAAATGCGGTTTTATGTACGTCCTCCTTTAGTCTCAATTGGTGGTAACCTGATCTGAAATCGATTTTGGAAAAGATGGAGGCTCCTCGCATTTGGTCGAACAGATCATCGATTCGAGGCAAGGGGTATTTATTCCTGATAGTTACCTTATTAAGCATGTGGTAATCTTATGCATAACTGAAGGGTTCCATGCTTTTTCTTGACAAAGATCACCGGTTCACCCCATGGTGACACGCTTGGTTTAATTAATCCTTTATCAAGCAATTCTTGAAGTTGGGCCTTAAGTTCCATTAACTCCACTGTTGTCATCCTGTAGGGCACCTTCTGAAAGATCCCTGATGGATTCCTGTTTCTGATCTGCTGTAATTTTTATTTAATAAACTAGGTTTTTTGTAATTTTCTGGTGATCTTATAGAATAGACAAAAGTGTAGAAAGGGGTTTGTTTCTTTTTGGAGTTTTGAAGATATATATATAAAGAGACAGTAAACAATAATAGTGCGAAATAAGAATGGAAACAATGTTCATAAACTAGAACACTTACAATCCAAAA
>MU227674.1:1234289-1257498 GCA_018584345.1 Thuja plicata
TGAGCATTAATATATATTATAAGGAGAATAATAAAATAAAAAGTAAAATGCCGGTTGGTTAACTTATTAGCTTTCACTAAGATACTACACCCTCACAAGTGTTGTGTGTTAAACACACGAAGGACGACATCAAAAGTTATAGGTAAAAATTGTAAATTGAAAGACTATCCCATGAGCAATACCCTCGAGAGACATTATCTTCTAAGATAACATTATTATAATGTAATATTGACCCAACGTACCGTCACGGAACCAAAAGACAATTGTCATGACTCTAATAGTAGTAAGGGTGACATTCCCTACTATCATTGTCGATGGAAGACTGGGTTAGCCTAAGGCATAAGCACTATGCTACTCACTCAACTAGGAAACTTGGCCACCAGGGTTATCTTTATACTCACAGTACTTGAAGTTCATACAATGTTCATTCTTCACTTGCCATGACCAAGTTCCTTTCTCTTTCCTGATGATACCTTTCCCCTTTTCAGGCTAGTTGATCCTGCATCCACTTGCAAAGACAATTGTAGTTAATTCTTTGTCATGATGTATAGCCACTAATTCAACAGTGTAACATAAAGAGAAAGATAATTAAATCAAGTGCATCAATTTGATTACTTAGTACAATCCTTAATCCTGTACTAACTAATCCATCTTATTATAACAATATTTTTACGTTTGCTTAACCACAAGCAAATCGTTAATTTTAATATACAAACCATTTAAACACATTCCAATTACCAGATACCACTTAGGGCACATTTCAATTACCAGATACCATTTAGGGCACATTTCAATTACCAGATACCATTTAGGAATAGAGCAACCTCGAGGGATGTAACATTTATTTTCAATAATTATTAAATAGATAATAATTAAATAGTTTTTAAATAAATGATTAAATAATTATTTATTTTCTCATTGCCGCGGAATTGGGCCCTTATAGGAACAAGAAATAAGGTTCTCATGGAATTGACACTACACTCTTCTAGAGAAGGTGTTGGTTCTTGGTTTTATTCTCCGCCTACACCCCCTTGTCCGTTACCTTCTAGCATACATAAAGCTTTCCTTCATATTAGATAGGATTGCTTCTTTCTCGCTATTCTTTATCAAGGCAAGAGTAGGCTTCTAAAAGCCTATTTGAGTATTCTTTGTTCTCCAACATACTATAAATCTTGCTAACATAATCGAACATATCTCTCTTTTTGTGCATATCATCAAATGCTTGGCCATGCCATTGGTGAATGCAACGACTTAAAGAGAGAGGTTTGAAAGCTTCTTAATGATGGTATCATTCCCATGACAAGCGACATTGAGTTTCTCCTTTGTCCTTTCCCTCATATTTAATCAAACTTTTTTTCTATTATTTTACTGCTCACTATATGATATTCATAGCCCTATATGGGGGCTCATTGTCATTCATGGTAGTGCAATTTTATGTCTAATTATACTTTATCTTAGGTAGCAACATAATAGTCTCTACTGCAGTTTTCCTTGCCTATACACTGGGGGAAAAGGATAATTATTTTTTGGAGGTGTGTATCCTTCTTGAGGCTCCTTCTCTTCTCTCTATGTACTCCCTCTATGTCAGTGTTTTTTTTCATGATGCCCCCTGAGGTGTGGTTATCAGTTCGCCTCTTGCAAGTTTTGGTGGGCTATGAATCATCGAGCATAAGGCAACTTGCTGGCCAATGGAATTCATATGACTTGTCTTGATCAACTAGCATAACACATCTTGATGGTTTGTGATATTTTGTTGTTTACACTTCCTGAGGCATTGGTGGTCTATGAATCACCCAATGTAACACAAATATTTGGCAAGTGGAATCATATGATTCATCTTGATCACTTAGCATAATGCAACTTGCTAATTTGGGATCTTTTGTCATTTAGCTCCTTGAGGCATTTGCTGTCTACGAGTCACCTAGCATAACACAACTTGTTGGCCACTGGAATTCACTGTCTCCAACATGCTTAACTACAAGGAGATTTTATTAGCTTGATGGGATTTAGAGCTAGAGGACCCAACATGGTTGATGATGATGTTACATAGACAAGTTTTGTTGGTATTGTTTGGGTGGACACTGACCTTGAGGAGTCTAGTATTACGAGTGTTGAGGAGTTTGGTGCAAACTTTGGGGTTGATTAGAGAGGCATTGGGCCATTGGCCAATAGTATTTGAATCTTGCATGTTTTATCATTTGTAAAATAGCATAAATAAATTCATATTTGTCATTCTCATTGTTTAATTCAATGTGTTTAGTACCTCAGAGTTTCTTTTGTTATTCATTATGCATTTTTATTTTACTATTTTTTCAAGTACTAGGTATATTTGCATTGGCATCCCCCCATTGTCCCCTTGGTCTTCTCTGAGCCTTGTCCTCTTGCCTCTTTGTTCCAAGACTCCACGAAAAAATGTTTTGAGCATACCCGATACAAATTTGTAGGTGCGAGTGAAGACACTAGTTGAAGTCAGGCTAGGATTTGTAGGTTTGTACCAGCCTTGGTTTAGTTCGTGATACCAAATTATTAAGGTTGGGGCAAGACCCTATCCTAAATTGAGCTAGGTTGATTTGAAAATAGCCAGTTTTAGACAAATCCATCATTGTAGGTTCTTTGATAACATGACAAGTTGGATGATATGTTTATTGTTTCCTTAATCACATTTATATTATTTTTTTATTGTTTTTTTTAGATACCTTGTCAGTTCCTAGTATTCTCTTTACCTTAAAAATTCTTTGTTGTAGCTAACCTATTATGTCCCATTTGCTTTCTTTTGTCATTTGTGGAAATTGACATATTCTTTCTTTTCAATCAACTTAACATTGGTACTTTGTTCTTCATGATCACAATATGGACATGGCCTGCTGAAATAATTTATTATCTTGTGGATATACTTTTATATTACCGTCTCCCTTTTGTTTTGTAGTGCATTTCTTCTATAGAGATTTAAAGTAAAATCTATGTTTTTCTTTACGTTTCTTATTCACAATATAGTAATGGAAGCATTTCATTTTTTAGAGGATGTCATTAGAAGCTCGCATGCTACCTAACAGCCTATTTCTAATTTGCACATGGTTAAAATTTTCTTCCAAACAGAAATATCATGCTTATTTCATGGACGAGGTTGATTCTGAGACTGTGATAATTACAGGTTAATTATTCTTGTTTCCGAATTTTACTCCATCTCTTTCTTTGAACTTGTCTTTGTTTCCATTGACAACTTTAATTATGATTAAGGTGACTTTCAGGAAATCTATAATGTGTTTATATATCTTGATATATGGATTGGACTTTGTGCGTTCTTGTCAATGTGCATTTATGAATTGATTTGGTGTGTAGGGTTTTCTTAGGTTATCTGATCGATCCTACATAATTAGAATAATATCTTCAAGGCTTAAGCGTATTTGGGCATAAGACACTTGACTTGCAAGGAGTATTTTTTGTGACAGTTGAAGAACTAGAGTCACTAACAATAATAGGCACAACTAGCACAAAACTGTGTGAATAATTTGTATTGGCATTGACTGCTTGTGTGACTCACATCAATCCAGTTCTATAAGATGGATAATTTTGAAAACTTCTTCTTGTTATTTCATTCAGTATTGGGATGCCTATATATTTGTCTAGAGCTAGGTATTTCATCATATTGTTTTGTGTTAAATGTAGAGTCGCTCCATGGAGTTAATCAATAAGGCCGTTCACTCTAGGGATAGCATATCGATTCTTGATAGTTTTCTTATTCAAAGCTCTATAATAGATGTACATTCTCATCGTCCTGTCCTCCTTTTTAACTAGTACAATGGATGATGCAAAAGAGCTGGAACTTGGTTGAATGTGGCCCTTCTCTAATAATTCATTTATAGTTTTTTCTATCTCCTTTTTGTACCTTTGTGGATGCCGATATGGAGTGGTAATCACTGGTTGTGCTCCTTTTTCTAATTCTATGATGTGTTCAAATCCACGTTTGGGGGTAGTCCTGGAGGAATGTCATCAAAAACCTTTTTATGCTTTCTTACGATAGGCTTTGTATCAATGTGAATGGTCTTCCCTTGAGGGTAGATTTGTCAAGGATCATGCACTGTGCTGCCCATTCACCTTGATCTTTTCTAAAAATTTGTTCCATCCTTCTGCAAGAGATTACTTTCGGGGACCCATTGGGTAACCCTTTCAATGTCACTTCTTCCCCTTTATGTAGGAAATGAATTGTTAAATTTGGTAGATCAAATAAAAAGCATCCCAATGAGTATATCCAAGGGGTGCCCAGTATTATGTCAGAATCTAACGGTACCACATAAAAGTTTGCTTTAATGGGGTGTGTTCCTACAAACAAATCTAATTGTGGTACTTTTTTTGTGTACTTGGCCAAAGCTCCTGTTGCCGTTGCTGCTGAAAACCCCTTGAAATCTTGAGCCTCTAATTTCCTTTTTGCCACCAATTTCTCACTTATGAAATTATGAAAAGCTCCGCTATCCACTAAGGTGATGACTTTTTGTCCTTTAAGGGTACCTTTCATACGGAAGGGACGGTGTTTGGAATTTGGAGTAGTGATAGTGGCTAGGGTTACTTGTTCCTCAACATCATTATCATACTTAGTTTTTTTGTTGGGCTTTTCCTCTTTCTCATCCTTGAAAGTTGCTTCAAATTGGTGGATTTGGCTTTTACATTTGTGGCCAGGCTGCCATCTTTCTTTGCATCTATAACATGATCTTTTGAGGTCTAAATCTTCCTTACGACAGGTGTGCCCGTTTCCCCATGGTTTTTGACATTTATAGCATAGGTTCTTTCTTCTAAGCTCATCTTTTATGAAAACTCCTTACATGATCACTTGGGCGTTTGTTATTTGGTGATGATGTTTCTAAATTTAGAGCTGTTTCTATTGCATCTTCTAAAGTAGCTGGTTTGAAAGCAGCCACCAATCCCTTCATTGATTCTTTTAATCCATTTATGAACAAATATGTATATTTTTCCTTATCTAACCCTGTGACCCCGGTTGAAATTCTTTGGAACCTACGAATGTATTTGTCCACTGTCCCTGTTTGCTTTTGCCGAGTTAATTCTTTGAAATCGTTTTGGGGATGTTTACGGTCAAACCTTTTAATCAATTTCTGCGAGAATTCGTCATAAGAAACTATACTTTGGCACCCTTGGGTGAGGATACCATGATGCCACCATTCATGAGCTGAACCTTCCAAGTGCAGGATAGCAAATTGAATTGCATCTTCTTCCGTCATGGGATTGAGGGTCAAGTAAGTGTTTAATTTTTGCAGCCATCCATGGGCTATGATTCTATCAGACCTGTCAAAATTTGGAAGTGTTACCTTGTTTATCTTATGTTTTAAGTCCTTATTAGATTGTCCCCTTTCTCTCCTAGGGGCTTCTAGTTCTTTGCTTCACAATAATCCTTAAATGATATGCTCCTTATTTTAGGTCTTAAATTGTGGTAAGCTTCTGTTAATTCCTCCCTGCTGTTATGGAGGTGACTGATTTCTTCTTCTTCTCTTGGGGCTTGGTAGGAAGGATGGTTTCACGATCCTAGGTGTGGATGATCTACTATTATTTTCTGAATGATTTGCACTAGTTTCTCTTCCAGCTGGGTGTGATCTAAGATCGTTGATTGAAGTATTCATGTTTTGCAAGGCTTGCATGAGGATTTGAGTTCTTTCATTTTGTTCCATTAATGTTTTAGTTGTTATCTCCATGAACATTCTTAACTCATCACCTATTTGTTCACCCATTATATTGTTTGTTGCCTGTTTCCTCCTTTCTCTTCAAAGGCTCTTTGTGCCCTTTGGCTTTGTTGCATTAACAGGATGGCAGGATAAAGGCTCTGATACCAATTGTAATGTCCCCTGATAGGTTAGACATAATTGTTACATATTTAATTCGAGCTTTACATTGTATGTCCTAAGTATAACTCAATTTAAGGTATTCATACACAAGAATTATTAATTCATTTAATTAGGACAAATTATCTATTTATAACATTAATTTTTGCATATCCAATCATATTAATATTCAACTTAATGATGGAAGGTGTAGGTGTATCCAAGTTGCCTAGATACCAACTGCAATGGATTCCCTCAAAGTTTACAGGTCCAAATCTGTATCCCATCTTGGGCTTTGCCCTCAAGGCTTCCGGAACGCTGACCCCTACCTTATCTTGGGACAAATATCCATTGCTTGGATTTATACAAGTCCCTCCTTGGTAACGTCACAAACTTCCTTCCTCAAGTCTAATAGTATATAGGATTGAACATGGTCTCTATATATAATTATAACTATTTACTTGTATTTTAAATATGTATTCATCATTTATTGAACAATGGTTTCAGGACTCAATATTTACCTGATATAGTGTTGTTTGTATATAACAATCTGATCTTATTTTCTGCCAGAATTGCTACTATATTCAATCTTTTGTTCTTTGTTTTCCAGAAAGTAGTCCGATGTCCCAATTCTCTTCCGCAGATCGATGTCTTATACTCCTCCATATAAGGGATGCGTCCCTTGCTGTAGATTGCCTTTGTGTCCTGTCCGATCCGATGCCACTAATAGTATTTTGGGTCTTTGTTTATATTTGTTGCATGCTAATTATTTATTTGTTTTGTCGTATATAGTATATACAATACGTAATGTATTTGTTGCACGCTGATTATTATTTAGTCTACCATTGAACATCCTAGTCTTGCCTACATGGACTATGTAGTCTACGGGAGTCAATCTCCATCGCAGTCACATTTATTAATTATTTTACTTATTACCCAATTTATTAATTAAAGATGATAATTAACTTGTTTTTGAAATAAGCAGCAACAAATACAGGTGCTGACGTGGAGGTAACAGACTCTAGAAACACATTAATAGCACATTAAAAATATCTAGAGAGTAGAGAATTAAACAGTAGTATGCATGCCTGCATCTATCAAAAACAAAAAAAAAGGAGCTTAACCACCACCTAGCAGAATTAAACTAGTCCCTGTAACTACAGAAAATAACGGTAATGTTCAGCAGCACATGCCATGCAGGGCTAAACTTTAAATAGTGATACATATTAAAAGTTTTAAAAGTATCAAAGCTCCAAGTGCTCGAACCAGAGCAAAAACCCAAAAAACTAACCCCCATAACCACTAATTTTTCCCCCAGCCTCTTAAGCATGAGGATGTTGGCCAATTCCTGATGAAGGAACTAGAAAAGATCCCTGTTGTCTTCATCCTCCATCAGCTTTCTCTCAGAGATTTTTTTTGGCAAAGACAGAGGGTAACATAAGAGGCATGCATAACTTTGATAGCAAACTTACTGACATCGTCCAGTCTACTGTGCATGCTCGCCACATCCTCTTTCAGGTGTTTGACCGCAATTTCCAGTTCAACAATTTGATTCTTGAATTTACCACCACTCCTCCAAGGCCAATACCAGTAGTTGTGGCCTCATTAGTGTGCACTTCAATAATTACCTTATCAAGAGCCGGTTTGGGAGAAGGGGGCGCAGAGGGAGGGTTGGCCATAGGGTATCCACCATCCTTAGGACTTTCAGAAACACGAAGAGGCGAGCCCTTCGTTGAGCCTTCTCCACTGTTTGCTTCAGTATCCTCAGAATCCGCCATGTTTCTTATGGCTCTTTTGCTTTTCTCCTTGGCCAACCTATTAGACTGGCGGGGGGTTTCATTAATTTCGACATCCGAGTCGACACTGTAGATCGCTTTCTTAAGATTTTTCATGGTATGCGCCTCAACATGAGGGTTCTCGACTTTCTTCCTTTTGCTAGTTTCAGGGGTATCCGAAATGGGGGATTCATCTCTTTTGAACGGGTTTGTCATACACTGCTTGCGGCTAGGACCAGGCGGAAGCAAACTCTGCTCATGGGTACAACCCGAATGGAAAGGTAAAGGCTGTTGAATAGTTTGGACAAAAATGTTGAGAGGGCCCAAAACCAGATGTAACTTTTACAAACGGAGCATTCAACCCTGGTGAAGGATAGTATAATTATTCCCTAGGCTTATAGCTTCCTTAAAGGCTGCGACATTACTCTCCATAGAATGGTTCAGGTAAAAGGGGATGGAGATGAAATCTTTATGGCGCAGATGGTTAAGGAAAGGCAAGTGATACAAGTAAAACACATTATATTTTCCTTCAAGGGTAAAACACTTCATTACAATGTGACACACTTGAGGCCAGATATCCGGTAAATCTTCACGACTAAACCCACCCTGCTTAATGACCGGTTCTTCCAGAGGAGCCTTGAAGAACTGGTCCAGGCTAGCTTTGTCCGACGTGCAGCTCGTCTTCTTCCATTTGCGACCTTCAATAGAGAGCCCAATAGCCTTCCCAATAACTTCTTCATTGATTTCGAAAGAATTGCCATTAACCGTCACTCTGCGTTCATTCCAGGAATTGACAAACTGGTGAGAAATTAGCTCATCCCAGCCCGTCATGGCCTCCATAAAAGGAAGGATCCCGCCCTCTAAATAGACAAACATCACAGTAAGGTTGTTCTTCACCTCCTCATCAATTTTGTCGGGCTCAATTCTTAGTCTATCACCCATCTTGGAAACCCTATCCTTCAAACCAGAGAATTTGTAGAGCGAACACACAAGAAGCCAGGAGTCGAACACAAGCAAACTGTCGTGAGAGCAAAAAAGGACAATCAGAGGAATAAAAAGGTAACCTTTAAAACCACCATTAATGCTCGAGCGCCATTCAATCGAAACAAGCAATTTTCCAGAATCACACTTTTCACCATATAACCTCCATAAATGATGATTAGGCAGCGTCTGCAGATTGCACGTGTCACCCTTCATCCACTCAGCAAAAATGTACTCGGAAGCAAAGTTGATGTCCAGTTGGCTAACACAAAACTCAATACTAAGATTTGAAATCTTCTTCATAGTGGTCATGTACTTGATGAGCACATCATACCCATAAAGAACCATAAATAAGAAAAGACTAATCATCATTATTACTATTTATGGTAATTATCTCCTCCCGCCGAATAAGGCGTTGGGTAGACTCTGGAAGCACATTAACACACGCCAACACCTTAGGCTGTTCGCCAACAGACCCACAACAACTATAGAATCAACAACAACATTACCTTCCCTGAAGGTATGCCAGAGTTTGAAATCCTCAAGGTTAGCCAGAAGGCCTCTTATGTCCTTAATAATCCCTTCAACTCTCCAACCAGGAGAGGTTTGACAATTGATGGCATCAATGATGACTTTCGAATCCCGTTCTATCTCAATACGTCTAGAACCAATAGAGATAGCATATTTAAGACCCCAAAAGAGGCCCATCCCGTCAGCTTGGTTGAAAGTGTGGTCGGAAAGAGGGCCAACAAAAGCAACACGAAGCTGACCCAAATGGTTCTTGATGATACCCCACCCGCCTGAGCCGAACAATTAGCAACACCATCAAAATTCAGTTTATCCCGATTTGGCTTAGGAGGATCCATTTAGTAGCATGTCTGGCCATAATCTTAGAGTTGTCAAAGCGGTTAAACCCCGCTGAGAGATCCCAGTTCCCAGCAATCAAGCTTTCTGCAGGGAGAGGAGGAGAGGTAGGGCTCTTCCATCTACCAATCAACAGATGCTCCCGGAGAAGCTTAAGATCACAATGGAGAGTAGTCTTGTGGTTAACTCCAACCTCCCTGAAAATTCTGTTGTTCCTTTCCTTCCAGATACTCCAACAAACATGAGGGGGGATTTTGCGCCAGAGGAGCTGAAGAAGGGGGTGTTTGTATGGGGAATGCCAATCCAAAACTAACTCCTGAATATCACGGTAAGCAACCCAAGACCAATTCAGTTTTTCACAAACCTCTTGCCAAATATGAGAAGCATAATCACAATGGAGAAAAAGGTGGTTAATAGTTTCCTCCTCAAAGGATACATCGATTTGCCAAATTGAAGCCCCTTCTGGTCAGGTTGTCCAGAGTCAGGATTTTGCCATGCATAAGGGTCCACCATAGAAAGTTAACTTTAGGGATAAGCTGAGAGTCCCAAATCTGTTTCCAACCTAAGGGATCACAAGCCTCCCGAAGAAGCAACAAGTAGGCAGACTTGACAATAAACTGACCAGATTGAGAATGGGACCAAATAACACTATCTGCATCACCAAAAATGGGAATTCTGGTCTTCTGCAGAACATCCATCAACTCCTGAGCAAGGATAAGAAGATCAGGTCTATCAACAACCAGAGTCCTCAAATCTTTCCACCTTCCCCTCTCAAAGTAGTTAGCAGTAAAAGCTTCCATCCGGGGCTTGAGGAAGACTTTCAAGGAGTTGAAGCGGCCAATTAGCAGATTAGAATTCCCAAGCCAGTAGTCCTCCCAAAATCTAATATCCCTACCATTGCCAAGTAGCTATTTAGCGCTAGATTCAAGAAGGCATCTACTCTTCAAGATGCAGTTCCAAATTTTAGATCCTTGGGGAAGATCCCTATTAGTGAAGAGCATGTGGAAGCTGACCCTACTCAAATACTTAGCCTCCATGATCTGGCACCAGTCCGCCTTGCCTTCAATAAGTTTCCAAATGATTTTAGTCACAAGGGCTTTATTCAGATTAGGAATTTTTCTGATACCCAGCCCTCCCGAGGATTTGGGCATGCAAACCTTATCCTAGCCCACAAGAGACAACTTCTTTTCCTCCGTGCCCAACCATAAAAAGGTTCGTTGGATTTTCTCCAGTTTGTCGGCCATAGTCCCAGAGATTTTGAACAAGGAGAGGAAGTAAACCGGAAACCTTTGGAGGGAAGCAATAAGCAACTGAAGTTTTCCCGCACTACTAAGGAGTTTTCCTTTCCAGCCAACAAGCTTTTTTGGGATCGCTCAAGAATAGAATTCCAAAGTTCATTCTTAACCTCCTTGACTGTGAATGGGAGCCCGAGGTAAGTGGCAGGGAGGCTAGCAGACCTGCAGTTCCAAATATTTAGAATAATGCGTTGTAAGTCCTTATCAGTATTGAAGAAGAAGACGTGACTTTTTTGATAGTTTATACACTGTCTTGAAGCCAACGCGTAATCATCCAAAAGGGATTTCCAAGATCTAGCTTCCTTAATCGAAGAGTCCCCAAAGAACATAGTATCATCAACAAATTGTTGCAACACCGAGGGAGGAAGAGTGGAAGCAGGTTTGATGCTTTTAATAATTCCCCTATCCGACAAGTGAGTCATATTTCTGCTAAGAACTTCAGCCACCAGGATAAAGAGGTAAGGAGAAAGCCGGTCTCCAATCTCAAACCTTTACTGGGAAAAAATTTAGCCTCTGGCTTCCCATTCATAAGTATGGAAAATCTGGCAGTTTCCACACATTCTTTTATAATTTCCACAAACTTGTGACAAAACCCAAACTTCAGGACGTTATAAAAGAATTGCCAATTAACTTTATCATAGGCCTTGTATATATCAAGTTTGAAAGCCATACCTGTGTTGTTGCTCCTTTCCATCGAGTGGATAATTTCATGCGTAGAAACAACAACATCCAATATTTGTCTACCGGGACAAACCCTTTCTGATTAGAACTGATCAATTTAAGGAGAGGTTTGATTCTATTCACCAGGATCTTAGATAGAATTTTGTAAAAGGTGTTCCACAAGCTGATAGGTTTGGAATCGAGCATAGACATAGGATCATTGTTTTTAGGGACCAGAACAATGTAAGTATCATTAAGTTGTTTGAGCAGCTTACCCGTCCTGACAATCTCTGGCAGCTTTGCACACATCCTGGCCCACAATATCCCAGAACTCCTGGAAGAAAGCCGGGGGGAAACCATCAGACCTAGGAGATTTGAAGGCCCCCATAGCGAAAACCGCAGTTTGAACTTCCTCATCAATTACCTTAGCAAGAAGAAGTTCATTGTCTTGATCAGATAAACACAAGGGAGGTGTTCAATAAGCTCATCCCGGAGATAGGAGTGGCCACCCAAGGAATTATCCAAAAAGAGTTGATTGAAGTAATCAACAGCCAAATTTTCTAATTCCATCTGACCAGTTATAGAGTTCCCATCTCCATCCAGTAAGGAGACAATCGTGTTTCTCTTCTTATGTTTGCTAGCCGATCTATAGAGGAAAGAAGTGTTACGGCCCCCCTCCTTAAGCCATTGAACCCTCGATCGCTATTTCTTGTAGATTTCCTCATTGGCTAACAGAGATTTCCATTGCTTCCTATAGTCCTCTTCCTCCAAATGCAGAGACATAGAGTTGTCACTTGTAAAGAGCCTGACTGGCTCAATCACTGAAATACAACCGCAAACAATTTCTTTGTTTATGGAATTTGGAATTGTTTTTGATATTTTTGCATATATGTATCTTTTCGTATTTTTTCAAAATAATGAAATTGCAAATTGATAGCAATTAATCTAATTCTTAAAACAAATTGAAATCATCCAAAAGCTCTGAACATTATTATTGAAAATCAAAATGGAATTATTTAATGATAACACGAAACACCACTAACCAAAGAAAACAATTTTATTAAATTGGAACTTGTTTATAGTCTCCAACGTCTTCAATGTTGGCCGCAACTATAGCAAGGACAATTGCTGATTATGGAAGCTCATGCCACTAACAAAACCGAATGTCAAAATCCCTAAGGATGGCGGCTGAAAATTGTAGACTATATCTTCTTCAATGGCGTCAAACCCCAAAATGTCTATCTCAACTCCACCATGCTGATCGGACTCTAAGCATAATTCGCGGGCAAGAATGTAACCCACTCAGCGCAATATCAGAGAAGAATTTCCAATTCTTCAACTACCGAAACCCAAACCCTCATACTCCCATTCGAACTCCGTCATTTGCATCATAAAAATGTTAAGTGTATAATGAATACCATCTCCATTCGATTTTTGCATTAAAAGAGCAATATCTTCAAGAAGGCTCGAAATTTCCATCTTGAAGGAGGCACTTCACATAGCTTAAAATCTTCATACTTCAAACTTTAGAAGTTTGAATATTTAAATTATAACATTCAATTATAATCCTTCCTTCAATTATAATGTCCAAACATATGTTAAATAAATCATCATTAATATTTTTATGACTTGACTTTAATATAAGCCCCAATAATATAATTAATTAAGTCAAACTTAATTAATCAATTATAACCAATTCAAGCCAAATCCAACTGCACTGCACTGTCAAATCAATTGCTTGGACACCTGCCATAAAAGGAAACTGACAGAAATAGACTTACGATAAATAGTAAGTTGTCAACCAGAGACCCCCGAATCTAACTATTAGCTCACAAGGGTCATAGTGATGGGATAACAATGGCGTGTCCCAGACACCTGCTAAAACGGGGACATCACAATCCTCCCTCCCCAAGATTGCTTGTCCTCAAGCAATCACAATCCTGGATGCTGAAGAATATCCTGTGACTCCCAAGTGGCATCCTCAACAGGTAAACCATGCCATTTCACCAGGAACTCCTTGAATACTCGCCTACGCAAATGCCTTTCTCGGGTATCCAATATAGCCGAAGGAATCAACTCCAACTTCCCCTCATCATCCAGGAGTAGCAAAATAGAAGATGGGACAACATGCCTACCTAACGCCTTCTTGAGGCGCGAAACATGAAATACATTATGCACCTTACTTTCCTCTAGCAAATCAAGCTCATAAGCTACCTCGCCTACCCTTCTGACAACATGGAAAGGGCCATAATACCGAGGTTTGAGCTTCTTAGCTTTGCTCTTCCGAATGGATGATTGCCTGTAGGGCTGCAACATCAAGTATACCATATCCCCAACCTGGAAAGAGCGAGCAACTCTCCTCTGATCAGCATACTGCTTTTGTTGATTCTGTGCTCTCTGAATATTATCCCGCAGTGTTCCCATAATATCCTGACTGTCCTGCAGAAAGTTAGCTGCACTGGGAACTCTGCTATCACTGAATAGAAAATCCAAGAAACTCGGAGGATCAACCCATACAATGCTATAAAAGGAGTCATCCAAATAGACATATGGTGAGTGGAATTATAACGATACTCACACAAGTATATCCACTTCACCCAACCTCTTTGCTGTGTTGACACAGTTCTGAAGATAACCTTCCACCCATTTATTAACAATCTCAGTCTGACCATCAATTTGAGGGTGGTAACTGGTATTCGGAGCCAACTCTGTCCCACATAACTTGAACAACTCCTGCCAGAAGTGACTCATAAAACGGCTCTCGGTCACTCAATACTCTGGGGCGAACCATGTAATCTGAAAATTTCCCGGAAGAATAACTTTGCAACTTGTGTCGCTGAAAATGTAGTAGTGATCGGAAAAAATGGTGCATATTTTGTGAGACGATCGACTACCACATAAATGCAATCTCTACCTTGGGCTTTAGGCAAGCCCACAATGAAATCCATAGATATGCATTCCCACTTCCGCTCAGGAATGGGAAGTGGCTGTAATAACCTAGCTGGATAAGTGTGCTCCTGCTTGTTCGGCTGACTAACATAACACTCTCTAACATACTGCTGCACATCAAACTTCAGGCCCTTCCATCTGAATCTCTCCTGAACTTGCCTGTAAGTTTTGAAGAACCCAGGATGCCTAGCTAAGGGAGAATCATGGAAAGCCCTCAATATCACCTGCCGGATACTCAATCCCGGTACCAAAAATATCCTCTCCTTGTAAATGATCTCATTTACAAGAGTACTTTTTGTCTTGTATAGATCCATCAACAATATCGAACGCCCACTAATCCTTGACATAATCAGCAATGATCAAGTGTCTCCAATCCTCAAATATCTCAGTCATAGCACATAAATGAGGCCTCCGAGAAAGTGCATCAGAAACCACATTCTGAGTACCCTTAATATAAGAGATGTCAAAATCATAAGACTAAAGTTTGCTGACCCACTTTTGTTGTCTCTCATTGAGATCTCGCTGTCCAAGGAAATACTTTAGGCTATTATGATCAATTTTTATGCAAAACTTACTACCAACTAGATACTTCTTGAACTTATCCAAAGCATGCATTATGGCTAACATTTCCTTGTCATAAACACTAAAAGCTTTCTCAGGACCCTTGAGCTTCCTGCTCTCAAAAACAATGGGATGGCGATCTTGGGAAAGAACAACACCAATGCTTTCACTAGAAGCTTCACAATGCAAATCAAAAGCTCTAGAGAAATTTGGCATCGCTAGAACCAGGCATGATGTCATAATATGCTTGAACTTCTCAAAGCACTCCTGTGCCTAAGAGGTCCACTCAAAAGCACCCTTACGGGTCAAATCAGTAAGAGGAGCTGCATGACGAGAGAACCCAACAACAAACCTGCGATAGAAAGCACACGGACCAATAAATCCTCTAAGCTGTGTCATGTTCCTTGGAGTAGGCCAATTAAGTATAGCACGAACCTTATCAGGATCTATGCGAACTCCCTCTGCACTGATAATATGACCAAGGTACAACAACTCTGTCATACCCAAAGCACACTTGGACTCCTTGGCATACAAGGAAGCCCTATTCAAGATATCCAGTACTGTATCCAGATTAGAAAGGTTATCATCCCACGTTTCACTATACACCAAAATATCATCAAAGAAGACCAAAATAAATCTCCTCAACTGGCTGTGGAAGACTATTCATATTGGACTGAAAAGTAGCTAGAGCATTAGTCAACCCAAAAAGCATGACTAAAAGCTCAAAGTGTACACAATGGCATCTGAAGGCTGTCTTCTCAATGTGCTCCTCCCGAACTCTGATTTGATCATATCCGGACCTCAAATCAATCTTAGAGAAGAAAGATGCACCATGCAACTCATCTATCATCTCATCAATGCGTGGGAGAGGATACCTGTTTTTAGTTGTCCTCTGGCTCAACATGCAGTAATCAATGCACATTCTGAGTGTACCATCCTTTTTCTTCACCAAAACAACTGATGAAGCAAAAAGGGACATACTCGGCTAATATTTCCCATCCTTTTTCTCAATTTCATCTTTTAGGCGCTTATGGTGCCGGTAAGGAGTAATCATGATGGGCTTAGTGCCGTCCTCTAACTCAATAATGTGCTCAATGCCTTTGTCAGGTGGCCTGCCATGTGGTAAATCACTAAACACTTTAGAATGTTTAGTTCTAAGCTCCTGTATGTCAGGGTGATAAGCTGATTTACCTATCTCATCTAGTGTAGGTAGTAATCTACACTTTGCTGCTCACTCAACTGCATCATGACTAATGAGACGTTGCATACGTCTGAGTGAGATCCTCCTCAAATTCTCCTCTCTGATTGCCTTAAGAATATGTTTCTTTCCATTAATTTCAAACTTCATTTCCATGTCCTTAAGGTTGAAATAAAATGCCTCAATAGAATTTAACCAGGTCATGCCCAAAACCAAATCAGTACCTCCCATGTCAACAACATAAAAATCAGTCTTAAATTCATAATTATTCAACTTCATCTGAAGATTAAGAATCATCCTGTCACACTTAAGTGTGTAACCATCAGCCACCTTAACTCTAATACTTTCAAATTCTTCAGTCTGTATGCCTCTCCTGGAACCACTCGTGAATCTATAAAATTATGGGTGGCACCTGTATCCAACAATGCAATAACACGCTGCCCTGTTAAGAGGCCCCGCATCCTGAAAGATCCCTCTTTCTTCATGCTCGATAGGTATACTACTTTAAGGTTGGAATCCTCATCAACCTTTTCATCATTAACTGCTACATCATAATTCTCTTCCTCATGATCAGCTGTCTGTCCCTCAAAATCAGAACTATGCTCATCCTCATAAAACCAGTCCATAAGCCTATTTCTACCCTTAGGCTTCAAAAGACACTCATGTTTCTTATCATATGGTCCCCTGCAATAAAAACATAATCTCTTCCTCCTTAGATCATTAAGTGTTTCTTGATCTAAAGGCCCTGTCATAGATTTCTTAAAATCTAATGCTTCTATTCGTTTTGGAGCTGCCTTGTTGTCATAAGTGAGATTGGATGGTTTAGGTGGGAACCTATTACGAGGAGCTGAAAATTCGAAGTCTCTTGCTTTCTTCATGGCTGCCTGCAAAGATGAAGGATCAAAAGACTTAACCCAACCCTTGAGAGGATCAACTAACCCCTCCACAAACAACATCACACACCTCTCTGAAATGTCATACACCATCACTGAAATCTGCTGGAACTCACTGATGAAGGCCTCCAAACTGCTAGTCTGTTTGAGTTGTGCCAACTCACGGAAATAGGACTCTGGGTCCTTCCTGTCAAACCTCTCTACCAGTCCATCCACAAAGTCCTGGTATGAAACAATCTGGTCATGACGTAAAGAAACTAACCCATGGTACCACCAGTCATGGGCTATGCCATCCAAATGCAACACAACAAACCATATGGCGTCCCCTTCAGACGTAGGACACAAAGAGAGATAAGTATCAAGCTTGTGAATTCAAGCTCTAGCTGTCATTTTCTCGCTCGCATCAAAATGAGTTAAAGTTAATTTGCTTGTTGCCTGCTTCAAATCATGGTTTACATGCCTTTGCCTTTCATCTGTTCTACCTTTAGAACGCTCCCTCTTCTGGCTCATGAACTTGTCAAAATTCAAATGTTTCTTTACTTCATGTGGTAAAGCATCCCACTCAGCATGTAAAGCCAATGCATCATCTGTAAATGACACATCCTCCACAGTACTACCTGCATCTATCTCTGGCCTCAAGAAAGTAGGATGCAGAGGCCTGTCATGTGTGCCTGTCAGATCAACTCTAGATCTGTGTAAGCTAACTGAGATCCTCCTAGTATCTTTATCCCTGCCATGATCTGTAGGCAAAGAAATACGCTGAAGAGTGTCAGACAAATTCTACAAGACAGTCGCCATCTGATGTTGGCCAACTACCAACTCTTGCTGGCTATGTGCAATATCCTTGAATATTGCTCTAACCTCTCTGTCCTCGTCATTACCTGCAGTACATGGAAATCTCTCTCCCATATTTCCCTGTTCCTTTTTACCAGGTGGAGAATTTCTTCCCCTGCGTGTATAATGATATCCCAGAATAAATTTGTCTTCCTGCATTAATAAACCCAATTCCCGCAGGCTGGCAAGAAACCGCTTTGATACCACTGTAAAGAGCATGACTAGCTCAATCACTGAAATACAACCGCAAACAATTTCTTTGTTTATGGAATTTGGAATTGTTTTGATATTTTCGCATATATGTATCTTTTCATATTTTTTCAAAATAATGAAATTGCAAATTGATAGCAATTAATCTAATTCTTAAAACAAATTGAAATCATCCAAAAGCTCTGAACATTATTATTGAAAATCAAAATGGAATTATTTAATGATAACATGAAACGCCACTAACCAAAGCAAACAATTTTATTAAATTGGAACCTGTTTATAGTCTTCAACGTCTTCAATGCTGGCCGCAACTATAGCAAGGACAACTGCTGATTATGGAAGCTCACGCCACTAACAAAACCGAATGTCAAAATCCCTAAGGATGACGGCTGAAAATTGCAGACTATATCTTCTTCAATGACGTCAAACCCCAAAACGTCTATCTAAGCTCCACAATGCTGATTAGACTCTTAGCACAATTTGTAGGCAAGAATGTAACCCACTCAAAGCGCAATATTAGAGAAGAATTTCCAATTCTTTAACTATCAAAACCCAAAACCTCATACTCCCATTCAAACTCCGTCATTTGCATCATAAAATGTCAAGTGTATAATGAATACCATCTCTATTCAATTTTTGCATTAAAAGAGCATATCTTCTCCAAGAAGGCTCGAAATTTCCAGCTTGAAGGAGACACTTCACATAACTTAAAATCTTCATACTTCAAACTTTAAAAGATTGAATATTTAAATTATAACATTCAATTATAATCCTTCCTTCAATTATAATGTCCAAACATATGTTAAATAAATCATCATTAATATTTTAATGACTTGACTTTAATATAAGCCCCAATAATATAATTAATTAAGTCAAACTTAATTAATCGAATATAACCAATTCATGCCAAATCCAGCTGCACTGCACTGTCAAATCAATTGCTTGGACACCCTGCCATAAAAGGAAACAGATAGAAATAGACTTACTATAAATAGTAAGCTCTCAACCAGAGACCCCCAAATCTAACCATTAGCCCACGAGGGTCGCACTTATGGGCTAACAATGGCGTGTCCCATACACTTGCGAAAACGGAGACATCACATCACCTCCAACCAACAGTTGCTGAAGGATCTCAAGTTTCCCATTCAGGTCTCTTTTATTTTTAGAGATATCTCCAAAGTTTGATCTAGTCCAACCCTTGACCTCCATCCCGATAAGTTCCAGTTTTTTGCAATGCGGAACATTGCGGACCCTTAATAGGCACAAGCCACCAGTTATGCACTCTGTCTCTGAATTGAGGGTGGGAGGCCCACATAATCTCATACCGAAATGGGGCCGACTGTGAGTGGGACACCACCTTCCAACTAAGGAGGAGGGGGTTGTTGGTAGAAGCAGTACGAGGAAGAGTCGAGAGAGAAGAGGATAAGCCCAAGTCCCAAGAGGGGGATATCAGAAAATGATCATGTCTCACTTGGATAAGGTGCGGCCCTTTTCTATTATTAGACCAGGTGAACTGGTTACCAGTCATCTCTATATCCAACATACTAGAGTTATTTATGAAGTCAGCAAAGTCGCCCATGCTATCATTGAAATCCATGAGCCCTCCCAAATTTTCTGAAGGGTAAAGGGGGGAATTGAAGTTTCCAGCAACCAAGAACTTATCCAAGGGGTTTTGCAGCAGACAATTAGCAAGGTCACCCCATAGAGACTTTCTTCCAGCATGAGTATTAGGAGCATAAACGTTGATTAGGTTCCAACAATCCGTCAGACCTTTAAAAGAAACCACCAAATAATTATGGGAAAAAGATAAGGCAGACCCCTCAAGAAACGCAGGGTTCCACATATTAGCTATACCACCAGAGGCACCACTAGCTTCAGAATAAAAGAAGTGAGCCCCCGACCACAATCTCCCAGCCAAATCAGAAAAAATAGAATAGGACATTTTGACCTCTTGTAGAAGTAAAATATCAACCTTCAGATAAAAAATGTACTGTCTGATTGCATACTGCTTCTGAGGGCTATTTAGGCCCCTAATATTCGAGGAGAGGACAATCATTTGTTACCTTTTTGGTTGAGGTCTAGGGTAAGTTGCCGCTCCGCAACAGTTTCCTTGGCAGCAACTTTCTGTCTCCTTACTCTCTCTGAGGGTCTCCCCTGCTTCGCTTATGAGCTCACATCAAGTTTCTTAGCTTCTGAGGATCCGAATCATCATTAGCTTCTTCCAATGGGTCATCGACAGAATGCCCAGGAGAGGAAGTAGCAACTTTGGTGTCTGACTGCAATGGAGCAATTTGTTCAATGATTGTAACACACCTGGGTGATAGGGGTTCATTCATAGAGTTAAGATGCTTATCCTGGGATAAGTCCTTAATAAAACCAGATTCGATAGAAGAATCCTCAGTGGGGGCATTATTATCAACTATCACACAAGCGGTCTCTAAGAGAATAGTCGAGATGACAGGAAGCACATTATCCTCTAGGGCTACCGAACCTGCGATACCCAGGGGTAGACCGAAGGCAATCACACCAGCAAGGGGCGGGGTACGTAGAGATCTCTCCTTCCTCCAAAGTGGCCCCCAATTGTTTGGGGGAAGTAGACGCACTGGCTTCAGAGTTCAAAGGCTTACCAATCAAAGGTTCAGAGACCTTGTCTTTCAATTTGAGTTCTAAAGTTTGGGGAGCTTTGTAGTCTGATAGCATGTGGCCCTTAGACTTGCATCTCTGACAGAAGATAGTGGCATTTTCATAAACTAAAGCTTGAGACCACTTCCCGAGCTTTGACTTGAGAGTCCCAAAGTTGGGAAGCATCTTGTTGATAGCCACATTAACAGAGAATCGAGCAAACACCAGGCGAGACCCAGGCAGAGTAACTGTGTCCGCCGAAATGTAATAACCAAAGGAGTTCTTAATCCATTTGAAAATATGTTCTTCCCAAAATTTCAGTAGGAGTCCTGGAAGGCGTACCCAAACATGGGCTATACTACTGAGTCCCATAGAAGGGTCAAACCCAGGTTTCCATTTAGCCATGGTAAGAAAGTGCTTTCCGTAGTATCAAGAGCTAGACAGAGTGAAGTATAGGTCTTCCAAAGTATTGAATTTGAAAAGAAACAGATCCCCAGGCATAGCAAACACCATAGCACACCCCTTGACTTTCCATTGGGCAGCAACCCATCTTTTGGTCATATCGATGGAGGGACGAAAGTTATAAAATTTTCCCACCAGAGCCAATTGAAGGTCTGCCATCGTGCGATCAACAACCGTGTCAGGAAGGGAAATCTCGGTGCCTTCGTCGGTCGGAGTAGAGGCCCCTAGAATGGAATCCAACTCAACATTGTGGGTCCCAATCAACACCTTTTTCCAGCCAGAATTTGAAGGAGAAACCAAAGAATCTTTAGAGGAAGATTCCAGACGGGAAGGGACAGTTTTGGCAGGGATAGAACAGTCAGACCTAGAGGACGATCCTGGCGGGGTCAGCAGGGGGAGTGGACGCATCCTCCCCAAGGGGGAAGACCATGAAATTTGAAAAAACAGAGCGAGAGTTGCAGAGTGGGAATTTTTGACTATAAGAATGTTCTAATCTTCATATAATTAACTTGTTAAATAATAATAAGAATGATAGTTAATAATAATAAGAGTGATAATTAATGGTAATTAACTTTGTTAATTCGGTCAATTAAATTTTATTATAATTATATATTTATTAAGTGATAATTATATATAAATTATTATTCGGTTAATAATAATATATTCAAATTATTAATGTTTAATTGATATATTAATTAGTATTATTATTATATATTTACTAATTGATAATTATATATAAATTGTTATTTGTTTAATAATAATATATTCAAATTATTAATGTTTAATTGATATATTCAATTAATATATATTTATTAGTTCCTCCCAAAGACATGATAACTATTGCATTCATTCAGTCTAATTTTTCAATTAGATTAACCAATTATATTACAAAATTTTAAAAATTAAATGCAACTTCTATAGTTTATATCTATTTTTTATTTCCCATGATTATATAAATCTTATTTTTCTTTGATTTGATTGGTCTATACTAATTTTGGTGGGCAGTGGGGGCAGTGGGCATGTTAATGAGGCACGGGGCAGTCAGCATGTTAATGAATTGCATAGCATTTTAATGTTTCAAAATATCATGTTTTATAATCATTATATCAATTAATCCCTCGTAAAAAGCATTCTTTATCTAATAAAATATATCTTTTATATATGTTTATAATAGCATTTTAAAAGTTATTCATAGTTTAATCTAAATTTATTATTTGTTTCAAATTTTATTAGTTATATATTTTAATTTTTTATTATATTTATAAAATACAAATATTTTGTGAATAGTTTTGTAAGTAGGGTAGCAAGCCAAGTGGGCTTAATTTGGAGGGGATTTTAAGATCAAGTGTGCTTGAGTTGAATTGTACTTCCGGAAGGCCCAATGCTTAAAAGTGAACATCACCTATTATTTAAGAATCTAAGATGTATATAATATGAAAATTATATTAATGTTACTAACTTTTAATAAAACATTAAATAATATAATAAGTTGTTAATAAATATAATTATTTCTAAATTATATATTTGATTAATCCTCTCATTTAAAAGGTATTCACATTATTATTATTTAACTTTTAGAAACACGGGCCAAAAAAATGAGTCAAATACCTCATTTCATTCAATTATGAGTTGTTTTATGATAGAATGAATAATTCAATATGATATTTAAGTCAAAAGTTGTAATTGTTATTTAAATATTTCTTAAAATGACATAAATATGAAAATTATATTTAATGTTATTAACTAACTTTTAATAAAACATTAAATAATATAATAAGTTAATAAATATAATTATTTCTAAATTATATATTTGATTAATCCTCTCATTTAAAAGGTATTAACATTATTATTATTTAACTTTTAGAAATAGGCCAAAAAAATGAGACAAATACCTCATTTCATTCAATTATGAGTTGTTTCTCATCATTAAATAACAACTTTAAAGGTCAAAACTTTTTTTTTTGATGAATAGTCCTTTTCTATTAAAAAAATATTAAAGATACATATTCACAAAAAAGGGGCCGGGGGATACAGAAATCACCCCGCAGAGTTCACACGGCTACGCCGGAAGCATAAAACT
>MU227674.1:1277899-1294364 GCA_018584345.1 Thuja plicata
GTCCCCAAATTGAGGCCCCTCTGCCCCCCCTGCCCGGAAACTTGTCCCCTCGTCCCGACGTCCCCCCGTCCCCCAGGGCGGTGTAACTATGATAATAATTCTTATTGATAAATCTGAATATATATATATATATATAATATAATATATATATTTGTACCCAAATTACAATATCATTTGTTAATCTGAAATTACCATTTATAAATCTGAATAAGTAAATAATTATATATATATATATATTTTGGATACTTACAATTTTATTGCTGTTTGTATTGTCGCAGTTTTCCAAAGACATTCTTTTTTTGTATCTCAGACCAGATCATTCACTTTCTTCCCTTTCCCTTGGTGAGGGGGAGTCACGTCCCCTCCCACATCAGGGGCAGGAATCACAGATCCACCCATACCTTAAGGCGCACAAGAAGAATCGATATCGAGCACGAGGCAAATCAATTTATCGCGTTGGGTGGGGATTATAGTTCCCCGGGTGGGAGGGAACTATAGTTATAATTGGCGCTGGGAAAAAAGAAGCATTCCCCCTATTCCCACCACTAAGAGCGCTGCCACCAATAAGAGATGTTATGTGCAAAAAGTCACTAGTGGGGTGGTACTATATGGCCATGTACGTATTAATGACTAGTAAGACAAGCGCTTAAGCAAACATTAGCAGTTATCGAGAAGGAGCCAGAGGGCACCAAGCAAAGGACAATTGTTTACCTGCGAACCCAATTGTGCGGACTAGCCGGAAGCAGAGTAACTAAAGGCCCACCACCAAGTGACTTTTGATAAGAATGAGTGCATAATAAGAGAAATTAAATCGGAATGTAGTTATTGCAAAAGCAAAAATGATAGGTGATAGGATGTTTCTTAATTTCACTCATGGGAACCAAGCACTAAGGTCTAGTGAAATGAGTGAAGTAAAATTTGGCATAAAAGATATGGTCACCTCAGTTTTAATGGGTTGCTTTTACTCAAAAGATTAAAAATAGTTGAAGGTCTACCATTAATTGAAGACACAAAAGAGGTATGAAAAATGCATTGTTGGCAAAACAACATAGGATACACTTTCCTATTGGAAAATCCAGTAGAGCTAAACAACATCTCGAGGTAATCCATACAGATTTGTGTGGTCCTATGGAAACACCTTCTTTGAACAAATCCAAATATTTTCTAACCTTCATTGATGATTATTCAAGAAAAACTTAGGTGTATTGTTTGGTTTCAAAATCAGAAGTATTTGAAAAATTTGTAGAGTTCAAGAGTTTGGTTGAAAAACAAAGTGTTAAGTATATCAAGTGATAAGGTCAGACAATGGAGGTGAGTACAAGTCAAATCAGTTTATTGATTTTTGTGAAAAACATGGAATCAAGAGAGAGTTCACTACTTCATACACTTTACAACAAAATGGAGTTGCTGAAAGGAAAAATAGGACAATTGTTTAAATGGTAAGAAGTATGTTGAAAGAGAAAAAAATGGATAAAAGTTATTGGGCAGAAGCAGTAGGCACAACAGTGTATCTACAAAAGCAGTTAAAGGAATGACTCCTGAACAGGCATGGTCTGGGGTAAAGCCAAGTGTTGATCACTTCAGGGTATTTGGATGTGTTGCTTATGCACACATACCAAAAGAAAAAAAGGTCTAAGTTAGATGATAAATGCCTTGAATACATATATTGGTTATGGATCTAAAAATAAAGCATATAGGTTGTATGATCCAATAGGGAAAAAGCTTGTGATAAGCAGAGATGTGGTATTCAATGAACTAGCAGAATATACCAAAGAAAATGAAACAAAAGGAAAAGAGATAGTAATTGATGAGATTGAAGAGGAGGAAGAAGAAGATGAACCTTAATCATCTAGTGTAGGAGCAAGAAAATATAAAAAATATCAAAGGACAAAAGAATCATCCATCAACTCTTATGTTGGATTCAAATTTTGAAAAAAATGACAAGGTCACAAGCAAAAGTGAATTTGGCATTGATGACTCAAATCATGGAAAATAATGAGTCACAAACATTTGAACAAGCTCAAGAAAAGGATTAGTGGGTTGAAGCGATGAACAATGAAATAGAAACAATTGAAAGGAATGATACATGGGATTTGGTTCAATTACCTCCTGGTAAGGAAATTATTGGTACAAGATGGGTGTACAAAACAAAGTATAAATCTGATGGAAGCATTGACAAGCATAAGGCTAGATTGGTAGCCAAAGGGTACACTCAACAAGAAGGTATTGATTACACTGAAACATTTGCATCTGTAGCACGAATGGATACTATCAAATTGGTTTTGGCATTAACAGCTCAGCAGAGTTGGATAGTTTATCAAATGGATGTGAAGAGTGCTTTCTTGAATGGATATATTGATGAGGAAGTATATGTTTCACAACCTAAAGGTTTGAAATGCCTTCTAAAGAACATCATGTTTGCAATTTAAAGAAGGCCTTGTATGGTCTCAAGCAGGCACCAAGAGCATGGTATTCAAGATTAGACTCATACCTACAGTAAAAAGGTTTTTCAAGAAGTCAATTAGATCCAAATCTTTATATTAGAAGCTCGGCTAAGGATATCTTTATCCTAGTTCTCTATGTTGACGACCTTATCTACACAGGGAATAATTCAGCTTTATATGCAGAGTTTAGAACAACCATGATTACTGAGTTCAAAATGACAGATTTGGGACAAATGCATTACTTTCTTGGTATAGAAGTATGGGAAAACAAAGATGAAATATTTATGTCTCAGAAAAAATATGCTTTAGATATCCTACGAAAATTTCAGATGATACGTATTGAATTGAAGGATTTTAATGATGTCCACGAGACGATCAGTCTAAGGGACCACGGAACACATGCCTAAACTAACTCCATAGTCTTTTCCATATCCAATCTCCTGCTGTGAATCTTGACAGTCAAACTAGTTGTCTGCTTGATCTTATCCTCCTCAAATAAGTTGTGCATGCTGCCAGCCATCAGGATATCCCCGTACTGAGCCCGAATGTCATCATATGCCGTGCACTCGAAGAGAAAGTGCCATTCAGTCTCAATCGCATGTTTTTCGCAGAACTTGCAAATCCTCTCCTCCCACTCCTCTTTGGGCCTTTTCCATTTGCCTGTCTTGCATTTGAGATGATGTGAGCCCGTCCTCACCTGCGCCACCAACACTCTAGGTTACCCTTAATAGCTGCCCCAAGGTAAGCCTTATCCCCATGCTCACGGGAGGGGTTGAACACTTTTATATAATGTGTCTTTTTCCGACCCATGTTATTAGACCACATGGCAGTCTGAAATTTACCCATGACAAACTTCTTTATTTCCATATTCGTATTTGGACAATCATGTAGAAAGATGTTCCACTGCTCAACCACTTTATGTTTTATTTCATCCAAGTCTTCTTCTTGTGAGTCAACCTTCCATCGCAATTTTGGGCCATCGCTTGTTATCCGTGTTTTCAAGTTTCTTTAAATAACTTATTAACCGAGTTATCGTTGCTGCCTCCAATGGGAAAATGCCGGCTTCCGCTAATAGAATTTCGTAAGGTACTGAGGCTTTGACCTTGATATTGTTAGTGATTAAGTGCTTCTGAATCCTCTCTAACTGTCTCCACCCACACTTTGTTATGCTGCCCCCCCAAACTTCGCAGCCGTAAAGAACAATCGACGTGACCAGCAAACCGAAAAGAGTTTTCTTAGTTTTCCATTCCCAAAGTTTGGCATTTCTGCACCTATTTTGAAGCAGATAGAGCGCTTTCCAACCTCCTTCTATCCTTTTTGCCCTGCAAGTCTCCTAGCGGAGCCTATAATGAAAGTCAATCCCCAAATATTTGTATTCTTTCACAATCTCTAATGGGCTGCCTTCGAAAAGAAAATCAATATGTTTCTCCTTTCTTTTCAAAGAAAAAATCATGATTTTAGTCTTAGTAATGTTCACTTGCATCCCCACTTCCCGACAAAAGCATTCCAGAGCTGCTAAATGTTCTCTTAATCCTTGGGCCGTTTTTGATATTAAGATAAGATCATCGACGTATAAAAGAAGCTTCACCACATACCTCGCCAAATGGACCCCCTCACCATCATGTCCCCACTCTTAAATAGAGGGTTAACCACACTAGTAGTACAACCAACCGGGAAACCATCATGAAGGACCCTGTTAAAGACCCCTTTTATGTGAGGGGCGAGGAGATCAACTCCCCACTTTAGAAATTCAGCTTGAAGCCCATTAATGTCACCTGCCTTACCATTTGCTAGCTTCTTTATTCCTCGTTTGATATCATCTACCGTGAAGAGCTCCAATGGAGTGTTCACAATAGGAGGGGAGTTCTTCTCATGAATTTGCTCATAAAGTGACTTTGCATATTCTAGCCACTGGGCATCCGTAATACTATTTTCAGTTTGTTTTTTCTTCTGCTGCAAGTCTTTGGGATTTTGTTTGCTCAAAGATATTAACTCCCTCCGTCTCACATTTACATATTCCTCTTTTTTAGTTTGGATCAATTTTATTGCTTCTTGGCATCTATGCTCATGTCTTTCCTTTTTATGGATCTCTTGGCAGCCTTGCACTCTTCGTCATACCACGGATTAGCCGGAAAAGTATTGGCTGCCCTCTTCCTAATGCAAGATCTTTTACATGTCTTTAACGCCCTGTGTATAATAGGAATCAATGAGCTGCTGTGCACATGCTCGGGAACCTTACTGACCCTATCATTAGTCTTGTTATTGTCGAGAACAAATCACGTAGTCCACAACACTTTGCCCATTGTAAGTTTTGCAGGTGATATCCCCCGATGTAGGCCAGCTGTTCATGCCGTTGCAAATAACCATGCCAAAGAGGCTACACATCCCCAATAATTCTGTCCCAAAATGAGAAACGCCCCCATTGCTGTCCTTAGAGGTTCTTTTCCAAGAATGATCATTGCTTTCTTCAAGCCATAGCGGGTTATTCTCTCCTATTTCCACACTACTCAATTGCAACGATTGATTGTTGGCAGTCCTAGCATTGAAGTCCCCAACAAGCATAATTTCTCCTAAATTGCTGAAAACAGAGATATCTTTTTGTAACGAAGCAAACGTGTCTTCATTGTCTAAGTTCCACTTCTTGTAGAATTTATAGTTTTTCGGAGCAAAGTAACAGGCAGCCAATCTGAAAATTGTCTCGTTTACTGTTATCTGCAGCCATATGTATTGTTTGTTGGGATCTTCTTTTTCAAATTTTACCAATCCGTACTTCTCCTTGATAAAAATTATGACTCCTCCGTGTCCTTTACCTGTTTCATTCCCTTTGTTCCAAACTGAAAATTTTTTGTACCCATCAAAATTTGGGATGTACACCCTTCATGCTCATGTGCTTCCACAAGTATAATAATATCCTTCCCCTCTGCTATGGGCCGCAGCCCAGGATCTCTTCTCCACAGAGAACCTCTACAGTTCCAGCTTACTACACTTAAGTGATCCCGTGGGGCCCCAATTTCCTATTTCTTATTAGAGGAATGCTCACCAATTTGAGCTTTCCCATTTTTCAGCCAAGCCCACATTCCCTTGTTTCTGACTGCCTTTACTTTGTTCCACTCTTTCCTTTGTTCCTCTTGTGTGAAAGTTAGATCTTCATCTAAATAAATCCGTGTTCCTCTAAACAACCCTCTATTCTTAAGGATAGTATTTTTATCCTCTAAATCTCTCAAGATAACTCTTACGTGCTTGTCTCTTTCTCCATCCAAATTTTTACCTATCCTATTTGCTTGAAGAATAGCGCTTGTCCATTTCAACCTATCTCTAAGGAAGTCCCTTGCTAGAATGTTAGTCCTTTCTCTTTCTCCGAAGTCTTTCAACCCTTTGATGATGATATTTGCTGCCTTGCTCCGTTTGTCATGTTCTTCCCTTATCTGGATTTTGATTTGTTGTTCAATGATTCCCCTTTGTTTATTTGTTGATCCGTTTACCACTTGAGACCATGATTTGGCCTTTTCTATCCTTTTCTTTAACTTCTATGTCTGCCAAGGCTGATTGAATTTCCTTCAAATGTGTGATGTCCACCTCATTCACTGCTTCTTTCCCTTTACACTCTGTTGCCCTTAGAAGTGCCATTTCCTGTTTTAGAACCTCAAGCTCTTGCTGTCCCATATCCATTTTGGATTGCATGTTCGAGATTTGTTGTTTAAGGCCTTTATTTTCCCGTTCTATTATGCATATGTATTCCATTGCTCCGTACACTTTGTTCTCCTCTTCCCAATTCCTTGTTTCTAGAGTTTCCACCTTTTTTTAGATCCATAAGTTCTTCCACATATAACTCTGAAGACCACAAAAGTGCTGTTTTAGTTGGGCTGTAATAAATATTGTTGTCTTGTTTAGCTTCATTGCTGTCCCCTTTGTTGACTGCACCAATTTCTACTTGATTCGTCTTCGATTTGGGGTTCCTATTGATTTCAGCCTGTCTTTGTAGCCCTTCTTTATCATTATCAACCCGTGTTGTTTGTTTCTCATTAGACTGATAAGTTTTGTCAGATACTCCATTGATCCTCGGTAAAATCATAGCAAAACGTTTTTTATTAGTTTGTCTGACCTTTTGTATCTGTCTACGCTTTAGAATACCTTTGTATTATTTCACATTTACCAGTATTAACCTCTCACAATGTTACTTGCTTGTTTGAGGAAATCTGTTATAGCTGATTCCCAAATCCCTGTTATACCTTCAACTGTAGTTAAAAGCCGAGGTGCCGAGTGTCCCCCTGCTCTCTGGTTCCAACCCTCCTGATATAGAAGGTTAACCATTGGTCCTCCCAGCTGGGTTTGAAGATTCCAGTTGAACCCCACCCCAGCTCCCGTTTTAGAGTGAAATTTTTTATTTCCATCTGGTATATGAGACCCCTTCATGCTGGGTCCATGACAGACCATTTTGAGGTTATTGTCAGATTTTTCAGGGTTGGGCCCCATAATGTATGGTGTCTTGTGTCACCACTGATTGACTTCAGTGTTACCCCAATAACCTTCAGTAAAAAGAAAACTAATTTCCCAGTTATATAGACTGTATTTTTCTGTTTTCCAATGTTGTCTTCTTGAGTGCCCTTGAGAAGTGCAGAGCATAATAGAAAAATAGAGGAGATAGAGAGGAAAAAAAACAATGCAAAGCAGACCCACCTCCCCACGGACCGGGTTCGTTAGAAGCCTGGAACCTATTTTCTGCCCTACGTGCTCTGCCTTATCTGGAACCCCACGCGCCCCTGTGTTTCAAAGAAGGCCCACCTCCCTGCGTGTTCGGATTGTAATTATGAAGGATAAGACAAATCAGATTGTTTAAAAACCGATCCTTGGATAAGACAAATCGGATTGTAACTATTGAAGTTGGACTTAAATTGTCTACTTTAGATGTGTCAATCCAGTGAACCCCTCTCTATACAGACAACTGATTGAATGTTTGATCTACTTAACTATTACTCATCCAGATATCACATATGTAGTGAGTTTGGTCTCTAGGTTCATGTCAGAGCCAAAGGAAACACATTGGAATGCAGCTAAGAGGATTCTCAGATATGTTAAAGGGACATTGAGTTATGGTCTCAAATTTCAGCATTCAAAGGATAACACATTGGCTGGCTATACAGATTCTGATTGGGCAGGTTCTGCAGATGATCATAAGTCTACTTTTGGTTACACTTTTTGCCTTGGTTCTGCTGTATTCTCTTGGAAGTCCAAGAAACAACCAACAATATCACTTTCTACAACAGAGGTAGAATACAAAGCTGCAACATCAACAACTTGTCAAACTGTATGGTTGAGAAGACTACTAGAAGACTTACACCAAATTCAGAATGAACCTAGCTTGTTGTATTGTGACAACAAGAGTGCTATTCAAATGACAAAGAATCCAGTATTTCATAGTAGAACCAAACATATTGAGATACATCACTATATCAGGGAATTGGTTCAACAAGGTTTGATTGAAATTGTGTACTGCAGTACAAAAGATCAAATTGCAGATTTTTTCATATAGGCTATAGCTCGTGAAAGGTTCCAAAAGCTCAGAGATCAACTTCATGTTCTTCCCAGTGGTCATTATGGGGGAGAATGACAACATAAATGCCCATCGGGGCAGTCTTTTTTGACATTGGGGTTGTCTTTCTTGACCTTGCAGTCCTTATTGACTTTGCAGTCCCATATTAAATATATGGTTGAATGTATTGCCTTCACTTGCTTGATGTTGTAGGTTTCTACTACAATTTGTTTAGTTTCATTTCCATTCAAAAGCCTTCCATATTTCGGCCAATGTATCATGGGAAGCTAGTTCAACTACTATGTACTAATTGATGGCCACATCTTTAAGGGTGGTCGGAAAGTATTGTCGTCAATATGCTGTCATTTTGGCCATTTGCTGCCTGAATGGTTTTACAAGTCTTATAATCTTAGTAGTTTTACCTTGATGCAAATGTAGTGCTTGGAATTTGCTCCTTAGAAGTTCTAATTTGGATGTTTTGGTGCTATTGTGGGACTCTCAATTATGTGGAAACCCTCTATTCTTTTTGCAGCTTCAACGTTTTGCACATTTGTTTCATTTTTAGGTTCTCTTTTGTGTGCTCCAATCCTTAACCATGGAGTTTTGGCCCAGTTTCTTTTTCTTTTGTTAACAATTTTTTGATGCCTCAAAGGTTTCCCTTGTATGCATCCATCTCTCCATCTATGAATGAGTCTTTGAATTCTGTCTCCCAACAAAGGCTTTCCTTGTCAAGAGTAGGTTGTATTTATTCGTAGTAGTTTGTATTGAACTTGGTTTGCAATGTCAACTCATGCTTCATTTGGTAATGAAAGATGTCTAGCTAATTCTACTAACTCTTTATATGGTTATTGTAGTGGGTTGAATGTTTTGATGTCTTTGCTCTTGACTATGACTTCGACTAATGCTTTGACCCCAACTTTTTTCGGATGGACTTTGACTTTTATTTTATACTCTTGGAGTCTCTATGGCTTCCTCCTGTAGTTGTTTTTCTATTCTCTTTCCTCTACCACCTTACAGATCATCTGATCTTTTGGTCCTAATCTTATTACGGTCTCTTCTTGCCTTTATTGGGGTCCAAGGGCATGAATTATCTTAAATCAGACTCAAATTCTTCAAGGTAATGATGCCAATTTTTAGTCTTCGATTTGATAAAACTAGTACTTGAAATAATGAGTAGAAATAACAATCTATACCAGATAGAGTAATAAAAATATATCTTTATTGACATGAAGTTCTTTCAAAATTAGACCATAGATGATCGACTAAGGGTCAGACTGTTTTCCCTCATGACTGAAGTCTATTTTATGCACTTGATGGATGCCAAACAGATCACAACCATTGATGACTAACAACTAACTATTGGAAGTGGACAAGTGAATAACACATAGGCATGTTATGCTAACTACATGTATAGCAATTGTTTGAAAGGTCTATGTAGGATGCATGCATTAAACAATTATATTGTGATGATTAATGTTACCTTAAACTAGGTTTACTATTAATGAAAAAGGCAATGGCCAGGGACTTAACTTTGCATTCTAATATGTAGATGATTTCTTTGCATTCATAGAAAAAATATCATGAGAACTTTTTTGATAAGATTACAAATATGAAGATAGATGCCAGTACAATAATGGATGTATTGGCTCTTGTGATTCAGATTGGCTAGCAGCTATTTCTTTTTTAATGGCTATAGTTGGATTGCTTTGGAAGACAAAGTTTCATGTATATTGGCTCCTATCTTCATCTGCAATTGGGCTATTGCTTGCTTGCTTTTGGATGTATCACATGTTAAGGTAATTTCTGCTGATCCACCTTATACTTTGTTGATTAATGTAAAACAGCCCATGTTTGTCCCATTTGGAAATAGTTAATATGTTTGGTATACTTTCTTGCATTGTAATTTTCTATTTTTAGGAAGAATTTTTGAACCATCTACCCTCGTATTGCAAAACGTGTTCTATGGCATTCTCCTTCTAGAGTGTTTCTTTGTAGATTGTTGTAATTTTACTTGTAAGATTTTGTCTGCTTTAATATGGAAACTATAAAACAAAAAAATGGCAGGAACTATCTTTATATGAACCTATTTCCTTATAGAAACAACATACACTGCAATAAACATATTTTGGAGGTCTGTATCTATGTTACTCGGTACTACCCTGGAGGCCTCCATTCCATACCAACATGGTTTTGATACTCCTCCAGGCACTTGCTGGCTTTTTTATTTATTGTGGATACCCAACTGTCATAAAAAATAGACAATAAATAAACAGTGCCAGTCATGGTATGAAATTCATATTAAAACTGAATAAGTCAAAGATTAAAAAAATAAAAAACTTAGAAACTTGAAAATACATAATTAATTTATTCTGTTGCTAGTCCTACAGCATCTGGATCTTAAGAGCCTATTACAGATTCGGATGCTCCTAATGAAGAACAATTTGATGATTTGTTCATGCAGTTTTTGAGTTTGACTGATTGGTGACTACTTTCCTATTTTGAATAGACCATATAATCTCATGGAATATAAGATTAACAATTTAAATTGTAAATTATTAGAATACATTTTTATTTTTTTTGGTTTGTTTTATACACATATAACTTGATAGTTATAAGAAATATTATCTAAAACCTTATATTTTTAATAATTTTTGTTCAGACATCCTGAGTTAAATGTAGAACAGTCGTGCTGACAGGGCGTAGACGGAATGATTAAACTTGGATAGTGGTCACAGGATCAAATATCTGGCAGCTCATGTGGCTGGAGGTTATAGGTGCTGCATATAAAGGATCTTGCATATGGGGTCCTAACTAGTGCCTCTTCCTCTGTATCAAAAAAAATTTGAAAACCAGAACAGTTGTACACAATTTATGTTCTAGTAAGATCTGTAAATAACAACAAATATGATGCACATTGCATATTGCAGCACTATTCTTTGAATTTCTATGGATGCTTTTTTCTAGTCGTTTGACTAATTGACAGTGTCATATGCAGGGAGGGACAAAATTAACAATTCACTGGGAAACATAATGAAACAAGAATTATATTTATTATGTACATACTTCCTATCACCTATTTAGAGTAGACATTTTCAATTCCTTGTCTGCACAATGGGTTTTCCATTGCAGTTGGCCCCCAAAAATAAAACGTTGCCAATCAAATCAAATGTATCCTGATAATTAGGTTTTGTTTGTTGGGTGATGATGAGTCATGAAGCCATACAATTAGCAACCTCCATTTATGGAAGAGTCATGAAGTGTTGCCATTGTATACAGAAGTGAAAATACTTGGCTTTTATGGTATATAGGTATTACATGTAATGTTCAAGTCTGTGGGAGTACCTGGTCTTTGATGATTAATTCATATCCATCTCTGGATAATTTATTTGAAGTTCTGAACTATGGCATGCTAATAAGCATGATTAAGCATTTGAGTGCCAAGTTTCACCATCTCAAAACCTTTGTTGTATAAGCAACATCCTGAAATCAGTTGTATTCTTCTGCTTTGTGCTTTTATGGGGACTTACATTTAACTTAAAATGATTTTAGTGACAAACTAGAGCGAATGGATGGTCTGCCTCAAGCAGAAACTTCACTATATGGAAGACTTTACAACTGTGTACTGAATACAAATTGTATTTCAAGCCATATTTCTAGTTTACCATCTAAGAAAGAGGATGATATTTAAACAACAAACAAAATATTTTTATTTTATAGAGTGCATATTTCATTTGAAATATTTCTCCTTTTGTTCACATAAATGTTGGTTATTTTAGACTTATTACTAACCACTAACATTAAATGTTACACTAACATTTATTGTGTAAGAACCCCCTGTGGCTCTAACTTTGACAAACACTGAACTGTGGTTTAATTTTGGATGTTTGACAATTTGTCAAACACTTTGCAGGCAAGCTCTGATACCACTGTAAGAACCCTGCTGGTTCTAACTTCTGAAATCCAATTTTAAGCCTTTTGACATTTCGTCAAACAGTTGGCATGCAATGTCTGAGTTCTTATTTTCTGAATGTATATGGTTTGTTTTATTTGTATTTGAATGGTTTTGCAATTACAACACATATAACAATGCATGAAAGAAAATATTTTCCTCAAATCCAAACAAAAGTATTCCAATTTATGTAATATGAAATCAGATTGCATACAACAACAGCTATTGGAATTTGAAAAATAAAATTAATCAACAATTAAGAGATCCTGGAATGTAGTCACAGCTATGTAATTCGTCCCAAAGTAAATCACAACTTTCATTCAATGCAAAACCCTTGCTGAATTCTAGAAATAAACACTTATAATCTGCACCTTTACTGTAGCATTTTACTATAGCGCGGGTACTGTAGCGATCACTGTTCACGCACTGTAGCGTTTACTGTAGCAGCCAACAATACATGTATTCAACAATGCATCTTCAATGTCTTTATAACCTGCAAATAGATAAATCAAACCCTTTGTATTCCTTGTGTTTCTTCTCCAATTTGCGCAAGTGTAGCCTCTGATTGAAGCCACCAATGACACAATTTCACTAGATAGTTTCACCAGTTCAGAGTGCACAACAGCTGGAGAAATTCACAATTTCTCAAGCTCTTCTTTCTGAAACCCTTGTCTTCAACTCTTAACTAAATTTCAAAGCAAAATGTCCATAGAATGAATTGATTCACCATGTGAAGGCTTTTAGAATTCTTTATTACAATTCAACCTGGAGCTTCACCTTCACACTTCACATGATTTCAAATTATATTAGCTTTTGATGCACTTTTGAAATATTATATTTATTATATTTCCTTCCACTTTAATGATGAATATGACCCTTCCTTTATAAAATAATAACAACCTATAACATAACATAAATGGCCTCATAATAAAATTTATTAATAAAGTTATCACTTTATTAATAATCAAATAAGCATAACTCCATAATTAATCATTTTTTCTTCATTCTGTTTGCACTGCGAATTTGACCATTTTATTCTTTGTCCAACCCACTGACTTACCAAAAATAGAAAGGGTCCTTCTCGATCATCAATTGACTTACTATAAATAGTAAGTATTTGAAACTAAGCCCAAACGAAGTCTAATCTGAGCCAAACGAAGACCAAACTAGAATATACTGAATTCTGAAGAAGACAAGAACCCTATTAACCATGCCTCTGCCTCATAAGACCCTCTATCCACAATAATTAGCCTACAAGGGTCACAATAATAGGCTAATCCCTCAAACTCTGATGCTCATAAAAATGGGGACATTACATATTGGTAGCTATTTAGCTAATTACTAACATTTTATGCAAACCTCTTCAAGTTACTTCCTAATACACCTTAGAATGAAAAGCACATCAAAGTATCTTTACTCCCTCTAAAATTATATCAAAAAACTTTGATCCACAAAGGAAGTCTTCTTTCTTTTGTCTTTGCTCTGCACTTCTGGATACAAAACATATTCTATTTATTACACCATCATCACAGTGCCAGAAAAAATGACAACTTTAATGAGCTTCTGAAAGCTATTAATATTCAGCTCAAAATGCAGCATTTGAAACAAGAAAGTGCTGATGTTGTTTTGTAATTTGCAATCATCTCTTACCTCTATTAACAATTGGAAGTTTGGTCATGATCTTAAATATAATTGAAGCCATAGAAAGGTTTCCGTGGTTTGAAAGGACCACAAGAGATATTTTATTGTCAATCAGCAGTTGCAGCAGTTACAGAATTCCAATGGCAGCGCATCCATGGAAATTTTCGGCCTAATAAGTTTGTTGGACCTGCTAATCAATGCCACTCTATACCAAGTGATGGGGAGGTCACCTTACTATCCTAGACTCCTACTCTTCTCTTAGGAATCTCACCTTGGACCCTATTCACTTCAGGATCCTCTAGACTCACACATGAGTCTCTTAGGGTTACTCGTAGACCCTAACTAGAAGGATTTCTATTCTCCCTCTCTCTCAGGTTTCCTACCCACCGAAAGTTTCACTCTTTACCTCCTCCTGCTCTTCATGACTGAATAAAGTCAGTCATGCACCTTCTCCTTCTATCTCTCTCCTACAAGTTCCCTAGCCGGACCATTTAGCTCGCCTAGGACTTGTTTCCAACTTTGACTAGCCACTTCTCAGACACAAACACAAAAACAGAATAGAAATACATAATGGGTACCTTTTGACAGTCACATCCCATAAACCTGATCATGAGAGTCAAAAGGTATCCATTGAATTGAATTGAACTCAGAATACTACTCTACAAAAATCGACACACAATCCAAGTTTACACAGAACACACCGAGAACACTTCTTTATTGAGAATCAGAAAGTTTACAATGCACACACACAAAAAAACTACTTCTGCTAGCCTTTTTAATTACAGTTCTTCAACAACCACCTTCTACAGGTTTTCTTCCTCTATTATATATTCGGCCTCTTCTTGATTCGTAACCGTTTCTAGGTTACCTGCCGTCTGAAGAATCCCAACTGCCTCGGCTCTTCATCTTCTCCTGCAACTGTCATCGAATCATCATCAGCATGGCCGTCGACGTGGATCTCCTTTTCCTCCGTGGCATTCTCTTTCATTTTTGTCGTGAGCGACTTTTCAACTTCCATCTACCAGGTTGGCAAGTCAATCTATTCTCTTCTTTACAGTCGCGGTGTCGCAATGCTTTCTCAGCTCGATCAGGTGCTTACTTTACTCCGGGTGTTTTAATCGCATAGTTGCGAGTCATAACAACTATGCATGTCTTAGCCCTGCGACTTTGCGATACCCTGTTGTCGCGCGCTCGCGCCACTTCCAACCGAGCTGCCTATTCCTCTGCGACCGTGCGCTGCATTGCTGTCGCGCACTCGCACCGCTAAAACACTGGCTGTCAATTTCTCTGCGACCCGGCGATGCAGTGTCGTCGCGTTCTCGCACACCCGTAACACTAACTGTCCATTACTCTGTGACTTTGCGATGCCCTGTTATCGCGCACTCGCAACGCGTCTAGACGAGCTGCCTTTTGTTCTGCGGGTATGCGATACTTTGTTGAAACCTTTTGTCGCAGTGTCGCGAGCCCTACTCTCCATACCTGCCGATTAATCTGCGACTATGCGACGAGCTATCGTCGCGTTCTCGCAACACTTAAACACTAACGGCCGGTCACCTCGCGACTGTGCGATGCCTCCTCGTCGCGTCCTCACAACTGTTTTCCCTTAGCCGCCGATTACCTTCCAACTGTGCGATGAGCCGTCATCGCCTTGTCGCACACATTTCCTGTTAACCGCCCATTAGCTGCCAACTGTGCGATACACCCTCGTCGCGTTGTCGCACCAGTTTTAAACTTAGCCTCCCATCAACTCGCGACTGTGCGATAAACACTAACATCGCCTTGTCGCGACAGTTTTCCCTTAACCGCTGCTCATCATGCGATTGTGCGATAAGTGTAAGGTAACCGCTCTTGCGCTAAACCGGAAGAAACTGTTAGGGTTTAGGAGAGAAAAAGAAAACTGTTACCAAACAGAACTTCACCGCTAATTGTGACCTGCTCCATTGGTCACTCTGCTAACTACTAGGGCTTGGAGCAAGAAACCCTAGGGTGCTCTGCACCACCAAGCAATGGTAAAGTGTATGTTGGTTTGGTCTTAGACTCTGACGGGTGTCCACCTGTTGGCTGCAACAACAGAAACCTGATCTGCAGCTCTCATCAGGGCAAATATGCTCTTCCAGTCTTTAATTTCAGTCAGCATCACAGCACTTACCTTGTTTTTGTTGAAGCTGCTCACAGTCAGTCTTTATCACATCCCAAGGATGTATTCATGGTTGCTACTAGTTACTTGTTGAACAATTAAAAGCATAGTTGATAAACTTGCCAAAAGCAAAAACTTGCCAAGGCCAGGGAAAAAAGCTCGGCAAAAAACTTGGTGACTTGAAAATATGCTTCAATTTAATTAGAAATGCATTTTTTTTTGTAAAATTCAACGAGGAGATATATCCAATGAGTCAATAAATGAGTACATAAAAGAAACAAGCTGAGTCTAGATATTTTTAATTGATTTAAATGCAAATTGGGTACAAAAAAATTAAAATAGCAAATTGTTTTTGTAAAACTAAAAGTAAATACAACATCAACACATTTTACATCTTCCTCTTCCTAGCTCTAGTAAAAACTAGGGGAGAGGTAGAACTAGAGGGTCTAGTCCAAGAAGTCCTCTATGGTTGTGCCTCTTTGCTAGGCATGATAGGTTGTGGCTCGACCTCCATCCTAGATGCAGATCCAACATTCTCATTCTCCTCAATGTCATCCAATATGAATCCAAATCCACCCCCTCCTCCATAGCCTGCCTCTCCAAATCATAGATGTCATCCTCGACAAACAATGGAGGCTGTGTTGATGTGAGTTTTGTACCACTACATAACATATAGGACTAAATGCTTGATACAGGGTATCAAACACTCAACCCTCTCTTGAAAAGCATATACTCACAAAGGACGTGAGGAAACACTCCAAGGT
>MU227674.1:1297748-1310912 GCA_018584345.1 Thuja plicata
CACTACCATGGACATCAGGTCCATGTTGTAAGTTCATGTTTCAAATTCATTTTCCAAGTTCAAAGTTTCAAATTCATGCTTCAAGTTCAGATTTCAAGTTCAGATTTCAAGCATTTGCAAAAAAATTTCAGAGGGGGTCCCCATTTGCAATGGGGCGATGTTGTGAAAACGTCACAACAGGCTGCTCCTGCGCTGTCCAATCACTGTAAGGACCTATATTTTCCAAACCAGTTGGACCACCTAATATTTCCTCTACCTTCCTTGTGTGCAGCAAAAGATTATATTGCACAAAGCCAAGGTTATTTGAGTGTCACGTCCCCTGTTTGAAGCCCTGTTCACGATATCCTTTTCTTTTTCACACCCATTTTATGAAATCTTTGAGAGACAATAAAGAAAATTGATGAAAGCTTTATCATAAAAGATTTAATAATAATATAAATCTAATATATTAAATGATGACATATTAAATATAATATAATATATATTGAATGATCAAATATTTCTATTAATATAATATAATAAAATATAATGTATATTATATATTATATTACAATATATTACTTGATAATAAATCAAATGTAATAAAATCTAAAATTTATACTAATTAATAAATTATCATAATATAACTCTAAAACATATATTATAATTTATAATATATACTAAATATTAATATAAATATTATTTCCAACATGTCGAATGGGTTAACAAGGCACATTCGCAGCTAATGGAAGCGATGCCTTCTCTCCACAAAAATAGAAAGTCCCAACCTTTGAGGGAAGGTCGTCTCCCCCCTCCCCACACGGATACTAGCGGGGGTAGAAAACGAGAAGGGCGGGGGGGAGGGGGGGCAGGAGAGAATACAGTCAGCACTACAATATCCAATCAACACTTAATTATTCCAGCAGCAATAAAAATATATGTTATAGTCAACAACATTCTGTCAGCAATATATTACACGGGGATACTATATGAAGGATATATGATTTAGAGATCTTTTGAAGGTAATGTTTATGAGAGAGAAATCGAACAAGACTTATTTCCTCAGCAATTAAGAGTTTAGAGATGAGGCATCGAATAACCCTTTGGTCATACAGAGAACATCAGACTTATTCTTTTCAGGCGGCGATTAAGGAGTTGAAGACATATAGCATCGAGCATTAAATGTACTTCTTCCCCATCAGTGATTAAGAAGTCTGAGACATATAGCAACCAATCAGCGTTTTAGTAGAGTCTGAATAAAACAAACATCCAATCAGCGATAAGCCAGTCAGAAAACGGACCATAAAGGAGAGCACAAGTCTCGTCCCAAACTATATTCACACTGTACACAACGAATGGCAGATCCCTGTCCAAATAGCGTTTGAGTTCCAGTCAGCAGTGCCCTGGCATAAACAAGTTAGCAGGTCTGTGTATAAACAAGGGAGAATATATGGTTGAGTAAAGACTCCATCTGTGTTTACAAATCCATTCAGTATAAGGCAACAATTGGAGCAGCAATTGATATATATGATCTGATCAGTAACCCACCTCTAATCCAAGACACTTTCATATACACAAGCCAGCATTACATATAAATGTTATAGTCAACATCATACACAGCCAGCATTAATTTCAAAAGAAAAAATCCGAAATAAGATAATAATCAGCCTTCATACAAGAATAAGAACAGCAATCACAAGGCATAGAAGAACCTCAAGGACAATAGATTAGAACTAGCTTATTGGAGGAGTCCTCAGTGGCAACAAGAGCTTGCAACAGCTAGCAAACAATAACCAGAATCAAGGACATTTTAAGTTGAATGTTATAATTCCTAGCACAGAATTAAGGCAGAGATTATACATCTCTGAAGGTTATATATACTGATTGAGTTATGGACATATGCATATGGGAGGATGGATACATGTAAAATGGGTATCCATAAGGCCTGGAAGAGATAGATTTCTCTCCTAGGATTACAAGGATGGATATACCATGTATTGGATATCCATAAGGCCTTAAGGAGACAGGACTTGTAAGGAGATGGTGACATAGCTGGAGGACTATTCTAAGTTGATCATGAAACAACTAGAGCCCCAAGAAGTCCTCCCATAGTGGCTAAGAACGTGATCACAGGCTCTCCCATAAGGATTAGAAAGGGATTAATACGGGGATTAGATAGTTCTTTATTTATGAATACATACATTTATATAAATTCTCTATAGAAATTACTAACACGTGCTGGTGCACTCATCAAGGGGCAAGGAAGGCTTAACACCAGAACAGGGGACATTACATTGAGACATTTATGAGCTAACTTACTCCTCTTCTTCATATGGATGACCTAGAACAAGCTCCAATTGCACTTACAACTGGATGAACTACAAATCTTCACTTCTTGGTGCAAAATTTCCACAAATGACCTTGTTGAAGGTTGGGAGGGTGTTCATTCACTTGAGGAGTTAAAGAAATCTGTCAGAATGAAATTAGAATGAATTATTTTTGCATCCCAGGCATTATAGTTTGCTGCCGAGTTTTTGTGAAAAACTCACCAAAAACTCGGCAAGTTTTTGTGGCAGGTTAATGGTGTAAATATCTGCGTGCCTGAAAAACTCACGAGCTTTTCAGTAATCGGTGAGTATTTCATCTTTGATTTAAATTGTTCTCCCCTATTAAGATCTTCATAATCATCCCCTCATTACTGCTAATTTTTCATTGGCTTTTTGACATTTTGTAATCTGATACTTCATATTTAATATAAGTACTTACCTCAATCAAAAAAGAAAAAATCTTTTTCAGGGTGGTTCTCTTCAAGTTTTCATCACCTTTGTCTTCTATAGATGCAGAGTGTCATTCGTATGACATATTGTCACATACAGCTGCTGCTCTTTAGATTTCAATCATCAGGCCTAGATCTTGAATTTTGCACACCCTTCAATGGACAATTGTTATTAACTCCACGTGACTTGCAACCTCTCTCACCTCTATTCAAATCGTCTGGTATTGAGCCTGGCCTTCATACCAGAAGATATAGAATAACAAACAAAATAACTTAATTGAGAAGAGTGTAGATTCTGTTTGATACATATCTTCTTTTAGTCACATAAATGGTGGTTACATTAGCTGCTTATTAGTAACCATTATCATTAAATGTAGACTAACATTTAGTTGGATCTAATTAGTAACATTGGATGAAGTACACATTTTCTGATTCGTGCTCTGTGTAATTGGGGTAATTCTCATGTGAAAGAGATGAAGCTTTAAAACTCTTTGAAAATGAAAGATTCAACTTTGTTTAATATGTTATTCAGAGATGCTTGGTTATTGAGTATATTTTATCTTGTTGAATCATTCAATCAACTGATGGCAAGTTTTAAGTTGTCATTTTGAAATCATAGACTAGAATACTTCTTTACATTACAGTAGTTTCACAATGTTTGAATATTTTGTAAGTCACAGCACTAAATTTAGTTCATTATACATAAATTGTGGACATTGCATTTGAAAAATAAATGCCTTAGAAAGTTGAATATTTTTGTATTTCAGATCTTTGATTGGCTCTGTCTACCAAAATTTCCTCATTCTGTGACTCTAATATTTTTGAGTTGAAATTGTTCACCTTTTTTCCATGTTTAGGTTATCGACATTTCGGTGGGATGTGATATGGCTACCATTGGGCCCTCTTAGGTGATCTCTCCCTCTTGTTTACACTTAGGTGCATGCTTGGTTAATTGGGATGGTGTTGCTCACTTTCACTCTATCATGTTCTGGTTTTTCTTCAATTTCAAATAAACAACACGAAAACAGTAAAATAATAGTGGCATCTAAGAATTTGTTTTCCTAAGAGATGCACCAAGATTTATTGGCATAAAATAACTAATTAGCAGTCACCAAGCAACTCCTGCATACGATGAGGGCTGTGTCCCATCTCAATATCGTATTTTCTCATGACGAGATTTGTATATAATGAAGATGCACCCCTCTGAATTTACTTACATTAATTGAAGGGGTTCACAATGACTGTACCTGTACCCAAACATCTCTAGCTGACTCTCTTAATAGCAAATGATGCTAAAGAAGTGATAAAGAGTATAAAATGACACCTAAAAGGAGCAGGCCCAAGATGTGCATGTAATGTCCCCAATTTATCAAGTTCCAATTTGGTCTTTGTTTGGCTCAGATTGGACTTTGTTTGGGCTTAGTTTCATATAATTACTATCTATAGTAAGTCTGAGGTTGATCGAGAAGGACCCTTTCTATTTTCGGAAAGTGCATTTGGTCACGTGGGGAAATATTAGGTGTGACTCCTGTTTCAGACTACATATTTAAAGGATAAGTATTTTGGGAGTTATTATTTTAGTGGCCAAATTATTATTTAATCATTAATTCACATGGAATATAATCCCAAGTCTTAAAAACAATGCTTTTAAATGAAAGGTGTGTTGAAGAAGCCTTTTAAGTGAAAATTGTCTTCATGAAGCTTTTAACTTTGGAGTTATTTATTATTAATTCAAAGTTATTAAATGAAGACTTCTAATTGAAAAGTGTATTGATGAAGGGTCTTTAGTGAAAAGTGTGTGAGAGAAGCTATTTGCTTTTGGTGTCTTGAAGAAGATATCTTTTATTATTATAAAAGCAATGCTTGTGCCAAAAAGAAAGTCATTCTATTGTGCATTGTTTTTTGTTGATTTGGGTGAAGTGAAGCAACAAGGGTTTGAAGAATTTCAGCATGGTGAAATTGTAAATTCTACACAGGCTTCAGCACTTTGAATTGGTGAAATATCCAACTAATTGTGCAATCCGGTGATGGCTTTATACAGAAGTCATGTTTGAGCTTAATTGGTGAAGTTTTGAAGATTTTGGACGAGGGTTTGAGCATGCGTTTGAAGGTTTATCAACTGCAGATTGTAAAGATATTATGAGTACAATTATAAATCAAATTACAAGCATTTGTTTATTGAAGAATTCATCTGCTGCTGTTTTTCATCCTTTCAGAGGGTTTCCAGGCATGTGTATTACCTGTGAGTTCATTAATTGTAACTCCTAGATTTTCTGGGTATTGTTGTTTTAGATAATAGGGGTTATTTAATGAACTAGGTTGTCAATATATTGTCAAAATTCTGAGTATTCAAGCTGGTATAAAAATCTGGAATTTTCAGCTGTGTATTTTCAATGCAATTTCAGATTTCAGTTGGAAAATTATTATTGCAATATCTTTTATTTGCTGCATTATATTGTCATATCAAACATTGCAAATATACCACATTCATTCATCAAAACAAACAACCAAAATTGAAACAATTCAGTGCTTGTCAGAGTTATAACCAGAGAGGGTTCTTACAGTGCAATATTTACTTTCCTTTACCAAATTTTAGCTTGAATTCTTTGATGATTCTTACTTTGTTAGCCTTGTCTTTTCAACAATGTTCACTATGTTCTTTGTGGTGAGGATAGTAAAGATTGTGACGAATGAGATAAAAGTATTTGTACAATCCAACTGTATAAGTGAACATCAAACATTACTTCATTGTAGCATGCAAAGAAATTTAGTCCGCACAGAATTTGGTTCTTTGTATTTTTCAGATTAGTTGATGGTCTATAAATCACATGAGTACATGGGCATTTTGGGTATGCTTGTATGCAATACATGGGTACAGGTTCTGTATGTATCTTGTTTGATGTGTGCCTGACATTGACCTTGATTTTGGAGCTCAAATTGTCTAAAACGGGGACTGCTAGCATGTTAACCCACGAATGTCCTTTTTAAAATCCAATCAAAAAACAAATAAAGAGGTTTGATTGAACACTAAAGCAAGTAAAAAAGAGCAAGTTACTTTTCACGTAAAAGAAAAATGATACTTGTTAGAACATTATTTCATTGATTCATTTCTCTAGGTAAAAGTTTACCATGTGAGGGTAATTTTACAAGGACTTCTGCAAGCTGAGATAGGTCAATTTCCCTATTTTTATGGCTGCAACTCTTTTGTTATTGGATTCTTATGCTTTTTATTAGATTAGGAAACATGCCTTTATAATGTCCTCTTTTAAGATTTTTATATTTTTCCCTTTTATTTGTATTTTCCTGAATTTTAAGAAGAAATGAAAAGCTAAATAGAAAACTGGAAACTAAAATATAATGCTGGATGACTGAAATATATACTTATTTCAAACCTTACTTTCAGAGAACAGAAAATATGACATCCTTCTAACGAATTAATCAAATCAGAATATTGCACTTGATAATAAATAGCTGGATAATGTATTTTTTTTTGATCGGTAATAAGGTTTTTTTTTATTGATATTTAGAAAGATTACTTCAGCGCCACTCATGGCTATGATATTACATTCATGCAAAATACCGCCCAAGTTCACTACATAGCGCCACTCACGGCTACGGTATTACATTCATGCAAAATACCTCCCAATTTCACTACATTCCTCCGATATGTCCCCGAGTTTAGCTATATGTAAGCATACTAGATATATTTAGAGATCGACAATACAAAACATCAAAAAGAAGCCACTACCCCACATATCATTTAAACCAAGTCGCCGCCTCCTCTTTGGTGAAGTTTCCGAAGGCACCACCGTCCTCCACTAGGTCACTGACTCGGTTTCGACCCACAACACTTCCGCTTGTGCCACCTCTCTCCGCTACCCGAGCCCTGCTCTCTGCCTTGGCCTTGGCCTTTGTTCCCCGCCTTGTCGCAACTAGTTGTCTGCGAACTAGCGGCCGTCCATCCGCTCCTACCCCCACACTCGACTTGATGGGTGTCTGTTTCCGCTTCCTCCCATCGTTCTCGCCACCACTCTGCACCCCCACCATCCTCTTTTCCAGCACCGCCTTCAAATCATTCCAGCCGGTACGGGCTCGGGCTAAATGTACCTCCTCCGGACTGGCTGAAGACCAGATCACCAATGGTTGTAACTCCCTTCTTCCGTGGCCAACCATCCGAATGGGTGCGTTACCATATGCAGTCCCACACCCACCTGCGTTCGCTGCAGAACATCTTCAATTCCCTCAATCCACTTAATAGCCATGCACTGTTTCACCACCTTCTGCACCTCATCTTTCAATGCTGCCACCGAGAGTCCCAATGCCACAAACAAAGACAAAATGTCTAGGTTCGTGTGGAGCTTCCACCATTCTTGTAGGCAATGGTCCCCGAAGATGTTGCAAATAGTTTCCCAGAAATCCTCTCCGTCCTCCTTGAAGACATGTCTCAATCTGTTCACTATGATGGGGCCTACGAATGTTGGGATTTGTCCTGTCGTTCCGAGCGAGAAGTTGGTCCTGTCGTTCCGAGCGAGAAGTTGGCCTCCATTGTTCTTTGTTGCCTTCTACTCAGGGTTCAAAAACGCTAGGCTTTCCTTCACATCACATGTTTTAATAGGCTTGCTAAGCCTCTAGACACCACATTCAATGTCATCATTCTGCCATCACTTCCTTTACTCTTTCATTACTCCTCTCTGTACCTCCTCTTCGTTCACATGCAATGAACTCGGCTTGTGAAATCGTGCATCATACTACCTCCGTGTTTACACTCCACATCATACCGCTTCCCTTCTGCTAGGCAACTTGCGACACGTGCATTTCCTCCCGAACCTCCGCACTTCAATACTGATTAACAAGCCTCGGCCTTGCTATAGTCGAAATCTCCAATCTATGTTTTTGTTTCTTATTGTCTATGTCCTCTAAAGTCCGGTTCTCATATCTTCAAATAATTCAAATTGATTTTCTAGTAATCCATCAGCCCCAACGTTTGAGAGTTTGTCCGCCATGTCATTTGCCGCTCTCGACACGTGTGATACTTTGAAGTCTTCAAGGTCGCCTACCAGATCCCAGATTCGTCTGATGTGCTTGTTCAAGTACCACGTGTCCATTTGACCTTTGGCTATCCCATTCACGACTAGAAGTGAATCGCCTTCTAGATGGACTTTCCTAAGCTGTAATCTTGTCGCCATCAGAATTGCCTCAACTGCTGCTAGGCACTCAGCCTCATTGTTTGATCCATCTTTCAGCCTTTTGGCACCTAATGCAATGATTTCTCCCCTCATTTCGTGCAATGTAGCCTATCCCGGAAACTCCCGGATTGCCTCGTGAGGCACCGTCAAAGTTAATTTTGACCCAACCAGGGGATGGGGTTTGCCATTCACTCGCACTTGGTTGTTGTACCCTTGCCAGAGGTTGAACCCTCCCAGACCCATTAGCGGGTATAGATGGATAATGTATTACAGCAGTATATAATGTCACCAAAAACCTAGATCTGATTGTTGGTTTACCCTACTAAAGATCGTTTATTGAGAGGGGTGAATCAAAAAATATTGAACCTTAATACTTTAAATCTAAACCTCAGATTCAACTCGGTGATTCAAATAACAACCGAAACTTGTAAACTCTTCACCAACTTGATAAAAGACATATAACATAAGCACATAACATTCACAGTTATCAAACATCACATGTAACACCAGTTTTAACGAGGAAACCCAATTTGGGAAAAACCTCCATGGGAGTTGTCACCCACAAAAAGAGATACTCTTCTGAAGTATGCTCGGTTAAGAGCCAATCCGGTTAAAGATTACAGTGCACATTTGTTAGATGTGACCCTGTTAGGGGATTCACCTTAGACCTGTTAAGATCTTCACCCTGTTAGGAGTGGCTTGGTTAGAGGGCTTAAACATTCATCCTAGAATGTTACCTTTCTCAAGGATTTACAAAAGGACTTGTTAGGTCCACTCGGTTAAGAGATTTTTTGTTACAAATGTCTGTAAGCAACAGTGTACTAATTTGATTTGTGATTCTGCAACTATACTTTGCTTGATCAGATCCTTTGTTCGCTCTCTGAAACTTACTGGCCCCAACGACTCATCAGTCTCTTCTCTGGATTGGTTATCCAATTCTTTCACTACTCTGCTCGATAGCTCTTCAACTATTCACTTCGCCAGCAACTCTGTATAAACATACAAACTCATCAATATATAGGCCTTTATTTTGCCTCTTAATCCTATTGATTAGGTTTTCCTTGAATTGCGCTTAGCCGTCCGATCATCTCAAATGAACTGATACAATGCATTTGCAACTCGGTTAGGCAGTTAACCTTGCCTCGTGACTTGCACTTTTTCTTGGAACTCACAACTTTCTTTTGCCGCTTAATCTACATCACTGATTTTGAACTTAACTTTTCATGACTGTAGATCTTGCAATAAACTTCACCTTCGTCCTTAGCATCTTCTTGATCTCTGTGCCTTCGCATTAAATTCGTTCTGGTCCTTGAATCCAATCTCTATTCAAACTTTGTTCCGTGCTCGGTGACTTCGATGAGTATCTTCACTCGGTGTCTGACTTCGCTCGGTTACCAACCTTGCTTGGTTGTCAACTTCGCTTGGTGATTGTCTTTGCTTTGCACGACCGACTAACACTTCACTGCTCGGTAACTACGCTGTTCCTTTAACCGACTTGACCTTTCTACTTTACCGACTTAAAAACATCAAATGCTAAGTAAAAACAATTATACCAATAGTTCTTTATTATTGTTTGGTCTTTATTATCTGCCCAATTAAGTTCCTCTCCGATTGATATGACAACTTAATATAAATCAGAAATCAATTGCTTGACATCAATGACAAACTAACAACTGATCTAACCAGTTTACTTGTATTCTTCTAAACTCGGTCTTCATCACCATTACCATCAGTTGGTTAACAATCTCCCTCTTTGGCATTGATGGCAACACTATCAATTGATGATGGTATACTTTGATATCTTTGTACTATCTTAGCTCCCTTGTAGCTTGTTCTTCCTCTTTGTCTTTTGTTACATTCTCCCTCTTACATTTAGTCTCGTTTACTTGTATTCATCACTTACTTCTCCCTTGTGGAGTCATCAATTACATACTTCTCCCTCTTTGACAACAATGCCAAAGATCCATACTCCCGAAATCTTTTTTAGATAGTGAATCATACCTTGCATGTACTGCTTTCTCATTGCATACATAATTCCTTTCACAACTTCAGGCATCATCTAAAGTGTGATCACTCAGCATCAACTCAAAATTCAGATATTCTAATGTGTTCTAGAATCGATGCAACATGTCTCTTGTATTTAATGATTGTTAGATAGGGGTAGGACTGCTAATTTACCTCTGATATACTCAAAAGCATCCTTCGGTAGTGGCTTGGTGAATATGTCAGCAAGTTGTTCTTTTGAATTCACATATTCCAACATTACAAGTTTGTCTTGTACTTGCTCTCTCAAGTAGTGATACTTGATAGATATGTACTTGGTCTTTGAGTGCATTACCAGATTCTTTGATATGTTTGTAGCACTTGTATTGTCACAATAGATAGTGACTGAATCGGTGATCTCTTCTTGCATACCTTCTAGTAGCTGTTTGATCCACACAATATTTGCACAATTCATAGCTGCAACAACATACTCAACCTCGGCAGTAGACTGTGATATTCAACTTTGTTTCTTGCTTAGCCATGTAACTAGTGTTTCTCCTAAAAAGAAAGCTCCTCCGCTTGTACTCTTTTTGTCATTAATGTTTCCAGAGCAACCAGCATCAGTATAGACTTTCAAGTCAAAGTTTCCTCCTTTATTGTATAGTAGGCTGAAATCTTCAGTGCCTTTTAGATATCTAAAAATTCTTTTAGCTGCAGACATATGTGTTTCCTTCGGATCGGAAGGAAACCTTGCAACAATTCCTACTGCATGAGCAATATCGGGTCTGCTGTGTACTACATATTGCAACTTACCAATCATGGATCAGTAGAGTGTCTCACTGACTTCTTGTGACTCATCCTCTTTAGATAACTTGCAGCCAGTGACCATCGGTGTTCCAATCGGTTTTGAGTCATCCATACCAAAGGTCTTTAGGATCTCCTTAATATATTTTGTTTGTGTAATATAGATCCCATCCTTTACCTGTTGAATTTGAAGTCCAAGAAAGAACTTAATCTCTCCAATCACAGACATTTCAAACTCCTTACTCATCTCCTCAGCAAAAGATCTGCACAATGTGTCATTGCGTCCAAAGATAATGTCATCAGCAAATATCTCAGCAATTAAAACTTTGTTACTACTATCACATTTCAGACACATTGTTGTTGTCACTAGTTCTTTGAAATCCTATTTTGATTAGATATGAATGCAATCTCTCATACCATGCTTGGGGTGCTTGTTTCAAGCCATACAGTGTTGTGTAATTTGCATGCCATGTCTCGGTTAGTATTCTTAGCAAATCCTTCAGCTTGTTCAATATATACTTCCTCTTCAAGAATACCGATGAGAAATGCAGACTTACATCCATTTGATAAACTTGGAATCCTTAATAAGCCACATATGCTAGCAGAATCCTTACTCCTAATCTAGCAACAGGTGCAAAAGTTTCATCATAGTCAATTCCTTCTTGTGCATACCCCTTGCAAACTAATCTTGCTTTATTTCTGATTACATTACCATGCTCATTTAGCTTATTTATGAAAATCCACTTAGTACAGATTACATTCTTATCTTTTGGTCTCGGTACCAAAGTCCATGTATTATTCTTTTGAATTTGATCTATCTCTTCCTTCATTGCTTTCATCCAATCTTCACTTTCTAAAGCATCTTTTACTTTTTTCGGTTCAAGTTTAGATACCAAGCATGTGTTTTCTCTTACCTTGCTTCTTGTTAGAACTCCAACAGTCTTGTCTCCAATGATTTTACTCATTGAGTGGTGTCTCTTTACATACTTTGCCAACACGGGCTCGGTAGCCATTGGTATCTCTTCATTTCCATCATTCGGTGGAAGCTCTCTCTACTCATCTTCTTCCTCGGTTTGTTCTTTCGGAAGGGTGTCAGGAGTCTCGGTTTGTACATAAACAAATCTTTGATAATCCTCGGGTTCCTTCTTGCTGTCTTCATCATTCTTCTTTGCAAATTCATCAATCGTCACATTTGCACTTTCTATAATTTTGTTAGTATTCTTATTCAAACCTTTGTAGGCTTTGCTCTTAGTAGAATATCCCAAAAATATTCCTTCATCTCCTTTACAGTCAAATTTACCATCTCTTGCATCTTTAAGAATATAACACCTACTTCCAAATACTTTGAAGTAACTTACATTAGGTTTGTGTCCATACCATATCTCATAAGGTGTTTTGTTAGTTCCCTTCTTCAGTTGGATTTGATTAAGTGTATAAGCAGCAGTGCTAACTGCTTCTCTCTAGAAGGTTTGAGAAATCTCATTCTCAATCATCAATGTTCTAGCACAACCCACAATGGACTTGTTTCTCTTTTCAGCTATACCGTTCTGTTGTGGTGTTCTCGATGCAGACATTTGCCTCTTTATACCGTGTTCATTGCAGAAGAGTGTAAATTCATCAGATGTAAACTCTCTGCCTCTGTCATATCTTAGACATTTCGGCTGTCTCCCTGTCTCTTTTTTAACTCTAGCCTTGTACCACTTAAACATTTGAAATGCAGCAAATTTTTCTTTTAAAAACATAACCGACATCATTCTAGAATGATCATCAACAAACAATATGAAGTATCTATCTCCATAGTAGCTCTGTGTTCTCATGGGACCATATAGGTCGATGTGTATCAATTCTAATATATCTTGTGTAGTATAGGTTTTGCTTGTAAAGCTCGATTTAGTCATCTTACCTACTTGACATCCCTTACATATTACATTCTCAGGTTTGTCTAGACTCGGTAGACCTTTTACTCTATTCTTCTTACTCACTTTGATTAAGTTGTCAAAATTAACATGACATAGCCTTTTGCGCCATAGCCATACATCTTTAATCTTAGCAAACCGACAACTCTTTATGGATGTATCAAGGTAGAATACGTTACCTTTAGATTGACCTCCAGTAGCAATCAGACTTCCCTTCTGTAATGTCCCCACTTTAGCAGTTGACCAAGTGTGTGTGCGTTAGCCTTGTTCTACATGGTCCCGAGGGCTAACGAAGGGTTTAAGGGGATCTGGAGTGTTTTGGCCTAGTCATTTCCAGTTTGGGCCAAAACGAAGTTGATTTACTCAGTTTCAGGCTGGCTTACTATTTTTAGTAAGTCAGCAGGACACAATGGAGGTCAATTTTGGTGATTGAATTTGATACTCCTCGGTGAGAGCTTTCCGACGAGCTATCACTCGCATTATTCGGAGTCCGATTGCTAATACATTTTAATGCCTGAAG
>MU227674.1:1344364-1362984 GCA_018584345.1 Thuja plicata
ACCTTGGGGTGCTATCAATTTTGATTTGGTTGGCAAGTCCTCTCCATGGGAGCCACATGTGAGAAAAGTCAGTTGCCATGTACCCATTCAACCTTCGAGCCCAATCCCTACCTAGAATCAAACCATAAGAATCAGCCACATCCACTACTGAAATATCTACCATGTGTTCCATCCTTGGACCCGAAGCCAACTACATGTGTATGTTATGTAGTTCACCTACCACTGGGACCTCAGTCTTGTCTTGTTGGGTAACCCTCTTGTTCGATCCTAAAGGCGTGATTCCCAACTTTCTACAAATGGCCAAAGGCATGACGTTACTTGAAGCTCCTGAATCTATCAAACAATTATGAAGAAGCTTACCGAATATCCTTACTGAGAGCAAGAATGGGGCTTGTTCATCTTTCCCCTGATAATATACCACTGGTGTCTTGTGTACTTGCTTAGGCTTCACCCCGAAATCTGTTGGTTGGACTACTATTTTCACTGCTTCTCTATTCTTTACCAAATCTTGACTCCTTTGAGTCTGTTGTGCTATTGGCGTTGATCCTTGAACCACATAAACTGGTCGAGGCTCTGGCTGTCTGTTGAAATTACTGATGTCGCCATATGCAACCTCTTGTGTAGAGTTCCCCATCTCACCATATGAAATCCCTTGAGATGAATTTGTTATGTTCCCACTTGGAACATCTTGGATCACATGTACTGAGTTAGGAGGAGGCCTCCCTGCCGTAGGAGTCGCTTGAGTAGGTGTTGCTGCACTTTGAGTGTGAGACCCTTGTGATTTGTTGTCCTTCAAACTATTAAGGAATGTATCCCTAATCTCCGTTACCTTCAACAATTCGAACAAAGGTAGACTAATTTTGATCTTCATCTCCTCTGTCACACTCTGTCCTAGTCTTTTCAACTCATCACTATCCACAGAATTGTTTATCGTCCTCCCTCTGTTTACTTCTTGTGTTGACATTGCACTTTGTGACCCTTGAGCACCTTGATTGCTTTGTTGTGTGCTCTGCTAAGAACTCTATTGTCCATTGCCATTGTTGTAGTTACCTTGTCTGTATTCAGGTGCATCCCTTGGAGGATTTGGTACATTACTTGCATTGGGATGTGGAGGCGTATTGTAATTGTTCAGAGGTATGGAGAATGTGAAAGGTCCATCATTCCTCTTACTATTATTGTTCCTCTGATAAAACCTCGCATTGCTAGCCGGCTGTTGAAATGTCTAGTTCCCACTTGTTCCTCGAACCAGAACAGAGTTACTCAATGGTGGGAAAGAAAAATCTGACCCATTGCTATACCCATTTTGATCTATTACTTCGTTAACTGGTCCATTGGCTAACTCAGGAGGGAATCTCCCTTGATGTTCCTCATATGCCTCAAACTCTGGTGGAAATGAAACCTCCTCAAAAGTCAAGCATTGGGCATATCAATGGGACGGAACAATTTCATACCCCGTGACCTTAATATCCTCTTGATTGATTGACTCATCTACCACTTTCTGAAACAGGTTAGATGCCTTTTTGAACTTAGCACATCCTAACTCTGAATGTTGATCTGTCTCATGGAATCTGCAATATTGAGACAAGGCAGACTCAGCCAAAAAAATTCTCTCCACTGGCCTACTATCTGTTGGGGCTTGATTATCAAGTGGCGACACCACATTTCCATTGTTCGGGCCGGTGTTCCATGTCCTCTTTTGGTTAGACTGATTGTTGTATCCTTGATCTTGTGACTGGTTACCGCCTTGGTGGTTGTTATTTTGATTGTTCCTCTGATAACCACCACCTTGATTGTTTCTTTGATAATCTCTGTCCTGATGATTCCTTTGGTATCCGTCATCGTAATTATTCCTCTGATACCCTCCTTGATAATTTCCACTTTGACAATTATTTCCTTGATGACTTCCTTGATTGTTCCTCTAGGTGGCTTGGAGTTGATTGTTTTGATTTCTCAAATAAGTAACTTCTGTAGACAGCTTCTTGATTTGCTCAATCAATTCCTTTATTTCATCTTTCTCCTCTTGTGTTCTTGTGGATGAACTTGCACCTTGCAGATAGACTGGCATTGGTGGTGGTGCCTGAGACAACGGAGGTCTTGGATGGACCATAAACTGATTTGTAGGCGCTTGGTATGTAAGTTGTGGAACTGGATTGTTCGGATACTGAACACTCGGGGGTTCCAATCCTTGTTGGCCCAACTGCTTCCCTATTTCAATTGCCTTAGCATAAGCTTCATTCAACGTTGTAGGAGTAGGGTTCGCCATCCTTGTAAACATAGTTGTCTGTCTGTCTAAGGCATTGTAGTATGCTTCCAAAGCACCCGCCTCCTGAATTGTGTAAGGGGCCCGCAATCTTGTGTAAGCCTTGTGGAAACGATTGTTGAAGGAACTTATTGATTTTTTATCTTGTCTCCTGATGTCCACAAACAACCTATGTAACTCCAATGGTGTGGTTGGCATGCCAAATTTTCCTATAAATGCTTCTCTGAGCTGAAGCCATCCTGTTATAGATGACACCGACAGACTGACAAACCAATAATAGGGTTCTTTCGTCAATGAGTAAGGGAAAAGCCTACACGCTACATCTTCATGTTGAATCCTTCTGTTGCACAATGCATCTTCAAATACTTTGATATGCTCCTCAGTTGTACGGTTGGGGTCATTGACGAAGAACTTGGAGCAAAATCCTGATGGATTCTTTGGTAGGTCATGATATTGTTGGAACGAGATGGGTGAGGCATTGTTTTGAATCCATGGTGCCTGAGCCATTGTTGCTTGATTGACCAGAGTCTGAACTGGCTGACCCACTGGGGTTTGTATGCTTGAAACCTTTGGAACTTGAACCAGACTACTTGAGGAGTTTGCCAAACTTGCAGTATTGGCTACCCAATGATTCCTTCCTTTCTTGTGAAATTGCAACTCAACTAGGTCTTCCTCTTGGTGTGGTGTAGACCTTAATAGCCTTTGCTTCCTATCTGATTGTAGTTTCTTGAACCTTTCGGGAGAGAAAGATCCAATTCTTCTATCCAACTTGATTATAGTTTAGTCCGATTGACCAAACCAAGTTGAATTTTCCTCAAGGGTGGCCTGAGCTCTTCTATGGGCTTCTCTTTCTCTTTCAAGTTTCCCTGCGAGTTCTCTTTGGCGTTTCAATCTTTTCTGAATTTCTCTGTCAATTCTTTGAGCTTTTTTTTCTTCTTCTTCTAACACAAAGCTTACTCGCATATATTCAAGTGCACTCTTCTTAACTCTCCAGGCGAGTGAGTTCAATCCTGAGATGATGTCCTCTTGGTCGTCTCCAAATCCGAGGTTAGGTTGTAAGACTGGTACGATGTCTCTATGCGGAAGCACCATCTTTCATCATAGTTGAATGCCAATAAATCCTCGTACAAACAGTATAGGCCCTCCTTCTAGTGCCAAATAATGTTGATGTCAATTTTGTACCACTGCATAACATATAGCAATTGAATACTTGATATATGATACCAAACACTCAACCCTCTCTTGAAAAGTAATTACTCATGAAGAACATGAGAAAACTCCAAGGTTCCTTACACCTGGGGATACTAACTCAGTTATATTAATGTGATTTGCTGGTTAATCACGTAGGCGGGCTTACGTTGTTTACTCAAGGATGCCGAATTCTCGCTATGATGATGATGGGATCTAGCTTTGCAATGTATACTCAATTGACTTTCTCTTCAATTTATATCACACTACACTTATCTCTGCCTCTTCGCCTAGGGATGGAACTACCACTTATTTCTGCCTCTTCGAAAACTTATGAGATGGACTACACTTATATCTCCCAACTTCGTTCCTAGGGGTGGGACTACCACTTATATCTCCTTTCTCCAAATCCTAGATGAAAACGACACTTATATCTCCCAACTTCAAGCCCTAGATGAAATGATGAAGTGATGGATGAGTAGTGCAACCAAGGAATGGGAAAAGAATCAAGTAAGAACAAGGAAGAATTCTGCTTTATGAACCAGCCTTCACTCCAAATTGAAGATCCTCCTCTACTAACCAACAATGAAGAAGACAACTCCACCAAAGAAGAAGACAATATTCAAAAAAAATCTGCAGTCCTTAACCAAAAATTCGCAGCACCAAGAACAAATCTGTAGCTCTCCTTGACAAATCTGGAAATTTTCTATGATTTTAGCAGCCTTTCCTAACAATTTTCGCAAGTCTTCCAAGACAAATCTGTAGTACCTCCTGATAATTTTGCTGCTCCAAAATAGCAGCCCCTGCCTCAATTCCGCAACTTTGCCTTGATCACAGCCTTCTTCAAAAAATCGCAGCACCAGCCCCAGATTTTCTTGCAACCTCCTTGGGACAATTTCGCAACTCTCCAGATTAGTAGCCTCCTGAAAAAAATCGCAGGTCTCTGCCCTTGGAAATTCGTAGCTAGGGCACAATTTGCAGCCCTCAAATTCGCTGCCTCTCTACTCTGATTTTCGCTCCTCAAATTTGCTGCCAAGAGAAAGGGGGAATGATGAGATGATGAAATGAGGTGTGGGAGAGCTCCTTTAAATACCAAATTTTTTCCTCCAAAAAGCAGGGCCGACTTTCTAGGAGGGAAAAAAAACTAAATTAAAATTGCCAAGTGTAACATGAAATAAATGAAAAAAATCGCAGATCCCTAGGGATATATGAAAATTAAATTCGAAATTGCCCAATAGTGCATGAAAAAAAATCGCAAGGGGGCTGGAATAGAGCTGGGGTTATCTTGGAGATGAAAAATTTAATTTATTTAGCCCATGACAAGCAAATTTCGAAAACAATATGGGGCTGCAAGTTGTAATTTGGAGATTTTCCCAAGAAAAATCAATTTTAATATATTTAATCACAACAACCTCACCCAAAATAAAAAATTTGAAAGCAAATCATAATTCAAACAATTTCAAATTTTCAATTACTCTCTTTCCACTTAGAATTTCGAAAATCTCCCCCCTTGGCAATTTAATTTCTAAGTACTTTGCAATTCAAAAATCATTTTTTCAATTTAATTTCCATTTGGCAATTTATAATTTATTTTTTAATTTCCATTTTCACCACCAAAATTTTACAAGATTTTCCCAAAAATATCCAATTTCACAATTAAATTTCGAAAATGTTGAAGTTTTTCAATTTCATCAATTTTCAAAAATTCATCTAAGTCCAAAATTTGCAATTTTATCCCGCCAGATATCATTATAACAGTTGAAGAAAACATTCCTATTGAATTTCGTTTGGCCTGGAGACAAAATCGACTGCTTAGGAAAACCAAGTTTCCGCGCAAGGTGAAAATAAGCTATACCCTCCCAGGGGCCTCAAAATATCCGAGGTGTAAAATTGCCCTTTCAAAACTTCTGGATCACCCAAAATCCTGCTAAGGCCTCCAAAAACCCGGATCTGAAAAAAAAAACCAAAGCTTGCTCAAAAAAAGGGGGTCCCCAAATTCTTTGGGGCGATGTGTGAAAACCTCACAACACAGTCTGGCTCTGATACCATGTTAAGTTTTAGGATAACTGCAAATGTGATAACACTGCCTAGATTGTGTATGGTATGTGTTTTCCAAATGCAACAATCTATCTTTCTTTTATATTGGGTAAGAGGCTAGGAGAGACATGTCCTATGAATGTCTATTCAATATAATTTAATTAATCTTATAATGTTTCATCAATCAATTATTAATTTAGAATAATAGATTTAATATTGAATATTAAATCTCATATGATTAATAATAATATAATATATATGATCATTAATCAACTTATATTATATGTATTCTTAATTGTCATACGACTGAAGCTACAAACATTAACACTAACTATATAGTTTAAAGCTGCCAAGAGAGATGGAAGAATGAGTTGGATATTACTTCCCTAATATTGAACTAAATCTATTAATTGAATAATGCAGAGATGACTTTTGCTTGTATTAGATCATGGCTGAGACTAACAGGATTACTGTTATCACTAACTATATATTTTAAAGCTTCCAAGAGAGATGGAAGAATGAATTGGATATTTCTTCCCTAATATTGAACTAAATCTATTGACAGTAGTTGCAGTGATATCTGTAAGAACATTACTGTTGCTATATCTAAGTTATCTCTCAGAGGCTTGACTGTTTAATGTCATATTCAAGCTTTTATTTTACCATATGGAAATATGTCCATGATACTTAGAATGCTGTCCCTTAGTAATGACGTGATTCATACATACCACTGTGTTTGGAGGGTTATCAACTAGCTGTGTCTGAACGGTCGAGTCCTTTGTTTCTTTGCCTCGACTATAATTGCCGAAGGTCCTCTGAGCTTCTATGTTTATCGCTGGGCAATTTGAGGACTGTTTCCTGCTTGTTCGATGCCTGTTATGGTTAGGCTGACTTTCTTATTTCTCTTATTAATTGCTGACTGTAATTAGTGCTGACTCCTTATCTTTATTCGATATCCTTGTTCTGCCCCACCTGATAGGAATGGTATCTATCTACTTAAATGTTTTCCACGAGACTTACCGTGATGAGTTGTGTCCCTCTATCGTGCTCCCCTTAATTAATTTATCATTATTTAATATCACTGTTTACTCGTATTACACCTTATGATGGATTAAGTATATTTTCTAACCGATCATCTATGCTGCTAATAAGTCATTTTACATAGCAAGTCGTTTCACATAGTTTCATTATCGAAATAGTATATTCATTGTCAGTGTTAGCCAATATCAATTATTTTGGTAAATATATATGTTCAAGTATAATTTTGACCAGGTTCTTCAATGTTTTTGAATTTGAAATGGCCACAATGATTATTTAGGAATTGCGTTTTGCTTTTGTAAGGCTGCGATTAGTAATTTACTCCTTCCGTATACCATGTCTCAATTACTCGTAATCATATTATATCATATTTTATTGTCATTTAATATTATTTATTTTATATTTAATTTGATTTAATTATTATTATTTATTAATATTTAGTATTAAATCCTATTTCGGTAAGGGGACATCACAATATCATTGAGGTGCAATCACTAAATTTACTTATCAAGCCCAACACTTCCAGGTTGAAAGAAGAATATCAACAAACATGGTCTAGAGATAGGTATACCTTGGCATTGATTGTTGTAAATAATGACTAATTTGGTATTGTTGATGTGAGTTTTATGCCACTACAACATGCAGAATCGAAGACTCAATATTCCAAAGTGGAATATCAATTTTCCAACTCTCTTGAACAAAGACATCATGTATGCTAAAGATTGCGAGAAAAGATCATCGAGATGACTCCAAGGTTCCTTCAAATGGTGGACTTAACTCAATTGTAATGATGTGATATGCTGCTATCAGGAGGGGACTTATGCTAGTTCACTAAGATGCATCAAGTTGACTTGTGAATGATATGGCTTCACAATGTGCAATGAAAATATTATGAGTTCCAACTTGCAATGGACTTAAACTTACGAATCTAAACTACTACTTCTAAGCTAGGATGCAAGAACTTGTGAATATCTTTGAGACTACTAGATATGGTCTTGTCGCAACTCCACCAACCTAGTGCAATCTTCTAAGGTATGCTTGAAAGATGTTCAAATCACTATCATTTCACCAACTCCATCTATGGATGCAAATCAATGCGCAAGTACTAATTGAAATTTAGCTTATGATTATGCCATTCGATCACACAAGGCGTACTTACAAGCATCAAGCAGCTAGTGGTTTGGTCTAAGTGAGTTCAATCAAAGAGGCATCCACAATAACTCTCATCCAATCTAAATTACTTGAAGCAAATTCTAACACTAAATACTTGAAAACAAATTCTATTCTAAGTGAGGAATGCAAAGAACCATGCAATACTCCAAAATGATCACAAATATTCACCATGCAAACACAACAATGAATAGAGAGCAATTTCAGTAGTATCTTGGCAACAAATCTCCAACATAACTCCTTTACAAATTTAGATCAAATCTTTATATAGGGAGCTCGATTACAATGAATGACCAAGATTAAATTAGAATCAATGGTCCAAATTAATCAAATAGAGCCCTAATTAGGGTTTCCATATCCCTTCTAACAAATATTAAATACTCGCCCAGTTTAAAAAGGGCACCATCATGTGGGCTAATAGAAAAATTACATTGTCTTTCAAGGACCGATTAAAAAATAGGTTAGGTATAAAGGGCACCAATAAATGGGCCAATCAGAATGAAGCAACACCTTGTGGGCCAATGAGAAAATTATAATGCTTTTATTGACCAATGAGAAAATTGGTTAGGTAGGAGCCTATAGAAAAAGCCACCAACCAGTGGGTCAATGATGAAATGCCACATGGGCTTACAATAAATCTTCCTTTAGAAGATAATTATCTTTGACTTTTCCCTTTTTGGCAAATTCAATGAATCTGGACATAAGATTACGGAGCTCTCCCACTAGGACACTTGGTATAATTTGACTGGTTGAAGAAATGGGTGCCACCTCAACATGCTTATCTTATAGGCTTAATAAATGCCTCTTGATGATGAGAAAATATCTCAACACTATCAAGCCTTCAATTGTTATGGTTCATATTCTCAAATTGTTTCATCTTCATGATGTCTTCTCTACCCTTGAAAATCTGTTCATTGCATTTGCTTGAATTCACACTTGTACCTGAAAATCTTGATGTCTTCATGATTGCCTAATCTTTATCTTTGTACTTCTAGTTGTAGTAGCGATGTGTGGCACGTAGTTGGACCATCCATTGAACTTGGATTTTTCGAGGAAATTCAAGTTTGCATGAGTTTCTCCATTGGCTTGTAGATTTAGTCATGATGATGTACTTGCTTCTTGAATTCCACCTTGATGCCTTGGGCTTAATCTTTGACTTGAGAGCACCTTGCTTGCTTGGTGATCACCTTAGATTTGCACTTTTGACTTGAAATAACCTTGCCATCCTTGGATTTCAAACTTGAATGTTGATTTAGTCATGATGTTGTACTTGCTTCTTGAATTCCACCTTGATGCCTTGGGCTTAATCTTTGACTCGAGAGCACCTTGCTTCCTTGGTGATCACCTTAGATTTGCACTTTTGAATTGAAATAACCTTGCCATCCTTACTTGGATTTCAAACTCAAATGTTGCCCTTCATGCTTAGCTTCCATCTTCAGCTCCTTTAGTATTCATCTTTGGATCCTTGCTATCCCTAGCTTTGGCCATGCTCTACCTGCCATAAAACACTATACATTAGATTCTCATATTTTAGATTGATTATCTGATTAGCAACATCTCAAAATTTCACAATTAAAGATGTTTCAATTAACTGTCTTAAGAGATTTTGATTGAAGTCAAATTTAAATTTACAAAATCTCACTATTTTCTGATTTTTTAGTTGAAATTTACTTAGCTAACCATGCTTACACCACATAGAATATATCAATGAATTCCAATTTGTGAAAGCTGATTAAAAATTGAATTTACAAATCTTCATCATCAAAACCCTTATAACATTGAACACAATGTAGAGACATTACTCCAACTAAAAAATACCTTGGTTCTGATGCAAAATTTCGAATATGCACCTACAGATCTGCAAACAAATCAGTCTCCTTACAATTTGTTTTCCTCGTCCAAGTTCTGATTTTATCGCCAAAACTGATGAATTTTGACGTTCTTTGTAACTGAAGCTGAATATGATGTAAGTCGCCTCCTATTCGTTCAATTTCATGCCTTAAATTCAACCTTCCAGTTTTCTGATTTATTTAAAATATTAGAATGTCAGCAGCCAGCTCAAAATCATCTGATTTGATGGTTTTCTCAATATCTTTCTTCAACTTCGACATATCATGTTGTAAAAGTCACTGTTACTATCCCAGATCTGCAATTTAGAATGCCTGATTTCCTTGTTTATGCTTGTCTTTATATTTGTGATTGTTTCCAGCCGCTTAGAAAATTCCAAATGGTCCTCCAAGTTTGAATCACTAAGGAATGATTTCTGCCTTGAATGCAGCTTGATCTGTTCTGAGAGAGTAATTTAATTTGTTTTGTGGTTCGTTATGAATGGGAAGATCCTCTTTATATATGACACTTCAGCCCAAGAGCCATGTCTCTCCTCCAGGCCGACTTGGGCTCGGAGGAAATATAAAAAACATTTTATTTTAAAAAAGAGTGTCCCTCTTCATTTATGAATCACAACCCCTTTATTTATCAATCGTAGCTCTTTTTTACACAAAATCACACCTCCTTGTTATTCATTAAATTCTGATCCTATGCATTTATTACATGGCTCTTTATTCAATCAAAACGATACCATGTTGCATTTATAACGTGGCTCTTCATTTGCAAATTGTTTCCATTAAAATCTGATCCTTATGAGCTCTTAAGGAAATCGCAGCCCCTTTGCATTTATTAAATTACAGCTCCATGTCATTAGTTAAAAGGACACCTCCTTGCATTTGTCCATCGTAGCTCACTTGTCTTTATTCAATTGCAGCTCCTTTGCATTTATGCCTTAAAAAAATCGACCCCCCCAAGCTTTTAAGAATCACAGGTCTCCCTTTTGAGTAAAATGTTTGCCATTGTATCACGACTTTATTAAAAAAATTGATCCTTGTGGGCTTTTAAGAAGATCACAGCACTTTGTCCATTTATTAAACTCGTGCCAAAATGCATTAAGTTCGTGGCTCTCTATCATATTACTTAAGATTGTGGCCCATTCCAATTTTATCAAGGATATCAAAGATAATAGTGCCTTGCATTAACTTCTTTTCAAACATTAATAAATGCTGTTAAGCATTTAATGGCTTTCAGTTTCATAGGCGTTTTAATAAACTTCATTTGTTCATCCAATGCTCGCCTTTAATAAATGCACACGTCTTGCATTTAATGTTTTTCATCAAGATTGATTTATTGTCCATATTTATTTTGCATCCAATTTTGATTATGAAAGACTAAAGTTAATGTTTTGCTTTCCAAATTTGATGCCTTCATTGCAAAGCCAACATTTTCATTTCAACTTGTTTTGATTTTACGTCCCTCTTCATTTATGAATCACAACCCCTTTATTTATCAATCGTAGATCTTTTTCAGACAAAATCACACCTCCTTGTTATTCATTAAATTCTGATCCTTTGCATTTATTACACGGCTCTTTATTCAATCAAAACGATACCACCTTGCATTTATAATGTGGCTCTTCATTTGTAAATTGTTTCCATTAAAATCTGATCCTTATGAGCTCTTAAGGAAATCGCAGCCACTTTGCATTTATTAAATTACAGCTCCATGTCATTAATTAAAATGACACCTTGCATTTGTCCATCGCAGCTCCCTTGTCTTTATTCAATTGCAGCTCCTTCGCATTTATGCCTTCAAAAAATCGACCCCCACAAGCTTTTAAGAAATCACAGGTCTCCCTTTTGAGTAAAATGTTTGCCATTGTATCACGACTTTATTAAAAAAATTGATCCTTGTGGGCTTTTAAGAAGATCACAGAAACTTTGCCATCTATTAAATTCGTCCCAAAATGCATTAAATTCGTGGCTCTCTATCATATTACTTCAGATTGGGGCCCATTCCAATTCCATCAATGATATCTAAGATAATAGTGCCTTGCATTAACTTCTTTTCAAACATTAATAAATGCTGTTAAGCATTTAATGGCTTTTAGTTTCATAGGCGTTTTAGTAAACTTCATTTGTTCATCCAATGCTCGCCTTTAATAAATGCACACGTCTTGCATTTAATGTTTTTCGTCAGGATTGATTTATTGGCAATATTTATTTTGCATCCAATCTTGATTATCAAAGTCAATGTTTTGCTTTCCAAATTTGATGCCTTCATTGCAAAGCCCAACATTTTCATTTCAACTTGTTTCGATTTTACATCCCCTATAATATATGTAAGGGGCTGGCGATTCACCAAACGGATGGGGCTATGTGGAGTGCAAGGCACGCATGGTCGCAGTGTTGGGACCCGTCAAGGACGGATTTGTGGTGCAATCTTGGGGTCGTGTCGCTTGGAAGCTGTGCACATGGTTGTGGCGTAGGATTTCGTATGGTGCGGATCCGAGGAGTAATAGCGGAGGGTAAGTGCCTCGGTGCACAAGGAAGGCTGGAGTGGCCGACCCCCTCAAGAGGGACGAAGCAGAGTAGTCCTTCCCTCCTGTCTTGTTGTGAGATTGGAGGTAACTACAGATATAAAGAGGTGAAATAGAGTAACCTCGCCTTACCACAAGGTGGTGAGGTTTATTGGTGAGCAGGCAGGGGTTCAACGGAGTTGGACAAGAGCAGAGCTAAGGTGGCTCGAGGACGTGTGCGCGGCGCATACAAAGGGTGAGAGCCAAGGAGGTTCGGCATGCACTACCATTCCGCGGGGTGTATGTCAAGGTAGTCAGGTTTGGTGCTTGATGAACAAGGGGAAGGCATAGTCTGACGGCAAGAAAGTGACTTGACCGCAATGGGAGTCGCGACTAAGGCTTGTCAGTGCCGTGTGGGGTTGTAATTCTTAGGGGTGGTTCCATGCGAACTCTAGCCCCGTGACAATATCGAACCCTATTCCATGGTGACTTGCTTAAAATTTTCCAAACGGATTTGAAGACTTGAGGTGGCAATTGGCACATGAAGAAGTGGATTCCACTCTTTGATCCATCAAGTTGCCACATGAAGAAGTGGATTCCACTCTTTTATCCATCAAGGCATTATCAAAGTTAGCACATTGAAACTTAGCCAATCGGATCCTTGTGACAAAATAAAATTAGAAATTCACATCCAAATGTCAACTTGATTTGACAACCTTCAGCATAAGGTTAAAATCAAACTTTCATCATAATGAACTTTAGACTTGACAACTTTAGCATAACTGTTAGAGACTTTCTCTATAAATGTTGACGGCCATCTGTGTTTAAAGCATTCATAGGGTAGGCTGAATTTGAGAACTTGATGTGGAATTGGTGGGATTGAAAGGCCTCATACGTCAAAGGCTTCCACTTGAGGAAGTGTATTCCACCAGTTGATCTGGCAGGGCGAATCAACCCTGTTAATCAAACTAAGTTATTCTTAACCAAGCCTTGATACCTCCTTAATGCCGTTGACTACCTCAGACCCAAACATTTGACCGTTGCCCTATTACTTTCATACTTAGTCAAATTCGCCATTTCTCAGTTTTCTCAGTACCTTTAATTCCAAGAGACTTGGAAAACTTAAGACTGCTACCAATCTACTCTACCAACTAAACCTATCAACAAAAAAAACAAAAAGAGGGGGTCCCCATTGAAATGGGGTGATGGTGTGAAAACCCCACAACAAGTACTCTATCTTGTTTGGTTTATCCCAAAACCAACATTATAATTCAATTATTATTACTTATTTCAATTCAAGAATGACATTCAACTAGGAGACGAGTACATCTTTAAAATAGGACGTCCATGCTAGAGTTGGTCCTGTCTTGGGCTGGGAATAGTCATCTAACCTTAGGTTCCATATCAGAATAGCGAGCTTTGTCCTAAAAAGCACAACCAATTCTGGACCCCTTTGTGGGGTACAAATAAGAAAAAATGACAAGTTTCCTTTCGGAAGACAAAATATTCTAGGATTGAACCCCATCTCAGGATGCAAAATGCTACAGAACTAGAAGCAATCTCAAATGATGGACTTATACTATACTGCATGCCATTTGACATTGAGTACTACTTAAATGGGAACTCCTTCTAGGTCACATTAATAACCAAGACATAAGTCTCTATTTGGACACAAAATAATCCGAGTACTAGGCCAGATATCTGGAAACAATATGGTAACTTTGGGTCCTCCCCAGGGAAACAAAAATATAGTATTCCACTAATTAACTGCAGCATTCATGGCATCTTAATTTGTTCATAACTGTCTGACAGATCATTTTGAAGTAAAACTATGCATGTTCTTTAGTACATGTCAATGAAGTTGAAACCGATTAAAATAGTTAACATAAATTAATAAATGTGCAATCAATAGTGACATGATCCATTCAATGGCAGAATATTCCAATCAATTGTGTAGACTTGTGCGGCCAATCAAAAAGTGTCAACTAATATTGCGTTCAACCTAATGGTTAGCTGTTTTCCCTGGTTTGAATGCTGTCAAGTAACAATCTTTTTGAGTCAGTCTAGCAGATTTGAGATCAAGTGGAATTTGATACTCATATGTAGAGACTTCTAACTGATGCTAATAATTACCTCAGCTGCGGGGTTCTAGTAGGAAATGCCCTTTCCTTCTGGGTTAAGCAGGTCAAATGAAGATGATGGATGATATACTTAATAGGGTCATCTGACGATATTCTGTTGTACAGGCGATTTACCATGCCAATGAAGTCCTTCCTAATGTCAGTTTAGGTTCCAAGAAGGTGCTTGTTTGTAATTTCTATTGGAGATTATATTACATATTGTATTTTAGATTATAACAGTTAGTAAACAAATAAATAAAATAAATTCTAGTTTTGGGGTTTAGGACTTAGTTTGGTAGTTATTCACCAGAATGGATTAATAAGTCACAATGTAAGTTGTGAATTCCGGTGAAATCAATAAAAATAAAACGTTGTATTAATATCTAGTAATAATGTAATCTGAGTTTTATTTCTCTATGCTTACCATTTACAACCTGGTATTGGAGCAATACACGATTCTACACTGTGTAGAAGACAAATGCAATTCAATTGAAATGTGCCAGTTAAAGTGCTTCTGCACGTAGCATGGTGCAGTTTGAGTCAATGCATGAGTAATGTGGGATGATCTTCAATGAAAAATGACTTATGACTTGGGAATTCAGAAGAGAATTGGGTGGTTTTGCAAGTGCTGTTTTTTATTAGATTAGCTGGGGAAGTGCCCCGATCCTGATTACAAAACAGAACAGCAGAACATCAACAGAAACAGAAAACACAGGAACAGCAAAGTTTTGGAAGTGGTTTTGCAAGTGCTGTTGCAAGAGGCCATTGGAGGCATATTTTGGAAGTAGCTTCTAGCATACCGACAAATGACGCAAGGGTATTAGTACTGATTGGCATTTGGAGGCATATTTTGGAAGTAGCTTCTAGCATATCAACAAATGACGGAAGGGTATTACTACAGTCTACTGATTAGTTGATTACATGCCATTCGTTAATAATTTCATCCAGGGTAGTAGTTGAATTGGTTGAGGACATTAAAAATCTTCAATGGGTTGAGTGATCAATTTTCCTTTAAATGATATATTTGACATTGGTGGCTATTCTTTTTAACAATTATAAATTATAATGACAAAGGAGTCTTTTTTAGAAATATAATAATATTGATAGGGAGATATATTTGCTGAAAGTTATGATATTCTTATGTGTTGGAAAATATCTTCACGCAAGGCTTCTTATGATATATATCAGAATATTGTCATGTTTGAAAATTGGTATTAGGTCTAAAGATTTTCTGAGTTAGATGACAATGGAAAAATCCAATCATTTGGCATGTTTGTTATTTGAGGTTTAAAGACAACCAATGAAGTCTGAATGCATTAGGTGGCATTGATAGGGAGATATATTTGCTGAAAGTTATGATATTCTTATGTGTTGGAAAATATGGTCACGCAAGGCTTCTCATGATATATATCAGAATATTGTCATGTTTGAAAATTGGTATTAGGTCTAAAGATTTTCTGATTTAGATGACAATGGAAAAATCCAACCATTTGGCATGTTTGTTATTTGATTTTTATATTTGAGGTTAAAAGACAACCAATGAAGTCTGAATGCATTGATAGGGATATATATTTGCTGAAAGTTATGATATTGGTATGTGTTGGAAAATATCTTCACGCAAGGCTTCTTATGATATATATCAGAATATTGTCATGTTTGAAAATTGGTAAAAGGTCTAAAGATTTTCTGAGTTATATGACAATGGAAAAATCCAACCATTTGGCATGTTTGTTATTTGATTTGTATATTTGAGGTTTAAAGATACCAATGAAGTCTGAATGCATTAGGTGGCCCCATTTTTTATTTGCCAAGCTCATGGTTATTAGAGATCTGTTATCAAGAACCATCTGACAATCAATTATAATGAAGGCCATTAATGTTCTCTTAGATAAATTTTCCTAAGCTCATGGCAATTGGAGATTTTGAATTAAGAACCATCTGACTATCTATTATAACAAAGGCCATCAAATCTCCTTTTAGATGAATTTTCGTTGCTCATGGAAATCCATCACAAAGAATGCCTTCCACATAAATTGACCGTGGCTTTTTCCTCAATCTGAAAGCTGTACTCAGAGACATGTCCATTTTCACCACGCTTCCCTTCAAGACAGCGCCTGAATTGTTACACCTTTCTTGAAGGTCAGAGCTTACCTGACAAGAAATTTCACTAGCTCGGGACATGAAATTCATCCATTTGTCCAAGAAGCCACAGGTAAAATAGCATAATTTTCTCTAAAAGAAAATCATTGAGACCATTTTGCATTCCTACCATAACCACAAAAGCGTTTCCAAGCACAATAAAGATAATACCACCTTCAATGCCGAGTTTAAAAAAATGCTTGGTCTTCTAGAGATTCTAGAGTTACGAATTATGTTTCATCTTAATGAGACTTCACAAACACATAGCAGATTTGAATAATAACCACATCGAGAGAACAACCTTGGTTAATCTATCAAATCAAACACTGCTATGGAGAAATCTGAAGTAATCACCACAATTCAACATTAACATAATAGAATATTAGGGAATTTTAACAACATCAATAGGGAATATTATCTTAATTGATCTAAAGGAACCACTTTTAAAAATTATCATAACCAAAATGAAATATAACAATTTAAAATTCACTTCTACACCTTTTTATCCTGAAATATCCATTATGAACTTCACAGGTAATTAAGGATACCATCTACCCAGCTGATGGATACAATTATAACAATATTTTTAATTTCTAAATTTGTTCATACGATCTTCCGCCACCTTTTTCATTAACTGTTGATTATTGAAGGAACTAACCTGAATTTTCAAAGGTAAAATCTTTCTATGCAATATTACACAGGAATCCCATCAGAAAGTAGATTGATACAACCAAAGGTGCAAATGATCCCTTATAGCTGTTCCGTCTCGAGTTTCAAACCAGTCAAACCACATGATATTACATGTCTAAAAGTGTTTCCTTTGCAATAGTTGAGTTATCATTATCTCTTGTTTGTTCTGTCTAAAAAGGATGAGTGCCGAAATTCTTTTTTATGCCTGTGTGATTTGTGTGTAAGAATAACTCATCAATCTGTTCTTATATTTACACATGAGTTTATTTACCGATTGATACCTATAAAACAATATTTATAGGATTTCTTGAGTTTTCATTTTTGTATCATAATATTACATTGACAAAATTGAGCATATATTGCCAAGTATTTCTAATTGCAGGATCATTTTCATGCCATTCAAACATTTTCATTTGTTGCAGTTGTTTCTGACATCTCACAATCATATCATCGTACAAGTGGTTCAATACCAATAACTTGTGTTCTAGAAATACTCAGCATTTTCATGTGCCGTACATTTGAATTTGCAGCTGTGGAGGACTATGCATCTATGTTGATCGATTGCTTTCAGAAGCACTAGAAGATATCAAGCGATTACGTGCATCCATTTACCATTTCAAAAGAATTTGACAGTGAACAACGAGATCATAAACAATTAGGAAGTGGCTAGCCAATTAGAAAGTAGAGCAAGGTTATATCAAATGCAATTCAGCTCAGAGGAGGTATTTTGATATCATATTATCTTGTTTACTTGAATGGAACCAATCAGACTTTGTAAAGGAATTAAGAAATATACCTTAAGTATATTTAATTTTTGAGATTTGTACATCTAGAAATTACAATATTCAAGTGCTCTTCTCAAAGGCTATAGACGGATAATTTTAAAAGTCAAGTCTAAATATTTTTTTTTAAGTAGGAAAGGATTGTAAAAATGTCACATAACCTGGTCAAAATACTTTCTTTGAGGAAAGAATTGTTATTTTCCGGGCTTTATTGGTTGGTTGTGTTAAGATGTGATCAGATTTGGAATAGAGGAAATTTTAATTTTTCTATCTTATTTCCTTGATGTATGTGTAGTGAAACTATAGTGTACTAGTGTTAGAATAATATTCTAACTTCTATGAGATTGCCTATATGATGATAATGTAGATCTAATATAGACTTATGAACTTCAAATACAATAATGATATACTTCTTTTCTTGAGAATACTTGATATGGATCTCTATTGTAACTTGTAATAATACTTGTTGATTTCTATATTTTCCAAGTTACTCTTTCAATGTGTATATATATGATATAATGGGACATCTCTCCTGTAGGGACATGCCTCTACACGAACTTTGTTCATATAGAGACATGTCTACATGAGACATATCTCTGGATAATTATTTTAATCATTTATTTGTTACAGATAACATATATCATTGAATCTAATCGATAATGATCCATTTACAACTTAATAACAATGATGCAAGATAGTCGATATAGTAATCGACTCACATATAATATATGACAACGACAGTCACTATGGGTATCGATTGTGATAACCACAGTCGATACCGACTGTGATCATCACAGTCGATACCAATATCGATGTTCATAATATATATATATATATATATATATATATAT
>MU227674.1:1368470-1389779 GCA_018584345.1 Thuja plicata
AAGATGACTTCCTTGCAAAAGTGGGCTTCTCTCCTTTACAAAAATGAACCTCTCCTCCAAATGAGTCCTCAACTCATACTTATGCTTTTTAGCCAACTGCATTTTGGAGAGCAATAACTTCTGGATCGGATTTTGGCCTGTCCAGCCACCGCTTAGCCCTTTAAAAGTCTACAAAATACCACTTGGTGACCCAAAAGTGTTATACCCAGGAAATATCAACATAAATGCTCCTCACAGAAGCAGTCTTATCCCTCTAGAAGAGTCACTAAAGTCTCTGAAATGCAATAACTCTTCTGCAGACTTTATCAACCGCATCCTTTGATCTTTTTAAAAAATTTGATCTTTCCACTGTCTGAGAAAATATCTGATATTTCTGCTTCTTTTCATTCACTGAGTAAGTGATGCCATCTGTTCCTTGACCCGTCGCACTCTGAATCTCTTCTTCTTTTTACCGATATTGAAACAAAACTATTTCAGATATCAGCAGACTGCTCTGTGCATAATTTTCTGAAATTTAGAATACTCTGATTTATCCTGGGATACGCTGCAAACTTTCAGCTAATCCATCATCGCACCGTCGCAGGCTATGTTGAACTGAATTTTGATTCTGAGCGACTGAGCGACATTTGTTTCCTCGTCTGCACCCTCTGTCTGATCGCATACCCGCACGACTTAATACTCTGTTTCCAATCTTGTGCGCGAGTGGGCGACGACATCCGCTTTCTACTCGATCGCCAACTCGCAAGCCATTTTCCCTTTACCTTTATTGTCTGGCGACTGCGCGATGCCATCCTTCTTCTGCTCGTCGCACATTCGCAGGTCCTTTTTCCTTTATCTAAGTTGCTCGGCGACTGAGCGACAACCTCCATTCTCTATTCGGTCGCAAGCTCGCGAGCTCATCTCCGATCAGCCCAAAACATCAGCGGGTGAGCGATGAGTTGATCAGTCCCTTTGGTCGCTCGGTCACAGACCCATATCAACTTTTAAAAATGTCTTATGCGACTGTGCGACGCATCCCTTGTTTAGCTCATCGCACACCCGCGAACTCATAACCCGACTTTGACAAGGCCTCGCGACTGCGTGATGCATACCTTAAAGCGCTAAACCCACTCAGTCGCGCACAAAACATAACTAGACCCAAGTGGATCGCGACTGCGTAATTACCTTTCTCGGACAGCTCGTCGCGAATTCGCAGACAGATCGGAGCTACTCAAAAACAGATCGCGATTGTGCGATGACATGATTTACAACTCGTCGCGCACTCGCAGACATAGCAGAACTCTTCGTAAACGGCTCACGATTACCCTCAATTGCAACTCGTCGCGCAGTCGCGCAATATAAGGACATGACATAAAACTGACGCGACAGAGCGATGAGCTGAGACATAAATTTTAAAAGGGACAAGACCGTTTTCGCACGGTTAACACGGGATTTAAAATCAGAAAACAAAGCAAGAAATTCAGAGAACTAGTATGAATGTGAGGGAAAAACAGGTCAAATTGCATAGGATGAAAAATTTGGGCAACAGTTACGTCTCATAACATCCACCATGACGTATCTCAATAATATAACTCATGTAGTTGCATACTACTTAGTTAACATTAGATAAGAGATATGAACTATCATGATATGTTAGTGGATATCAACCATATGGTATCCATCATGATAGTAGGTTAAACTATGTTAAAGTCGTCACTTTACAATAGTAACCACAAGCAAACTTTATTGAAAGATCGTCATCTTTTAGGAAGTTCTACAATATCATGTAATGACACATAATAAGAAATATATATAATATATCTCATACATAAATCATTAGTACAATTTTTTTGAGTCTCAACCTCAATTACAAATTCTTACCATACCAAGCTTACTTCTAAAGTGATCCACTTTTGTCTTTGAGAGGCTTGGTTAGATTATCTGTAGTTTGCTCATCTGTACTAATATATATCAACTGAACAACATTTCTCTCCACCACGTCTCTAACTTTGTGATAAGGGATCTCAATGTGTTTGGACCTATCGTGAAATACAAGGTTCACATAAAGTGCAACTTTGATTATCACAATGAATAATAGTGGAATCCAAGACTTGTCCAAACAATCCAACTAATAGCTTTCTTAGCCATACTACTTCTCGAGCTCCCATAGATGTGGCAATGTATTCAGCTTCAGTGGAGCTTTGTGCAACTGAGGATTGCTTTCTGCTGAACCAAGATATCTTGGCAGAACCTAAAATGAAACAACATCCTAAAGTACTCTTTCAATCTACAACACTTTCAGCCCAATCCATGGAGGTTTAGATCAATATTGTCATACTTTAATCCAAGTCAGTTGGTTCCACAAAGATATCTCAATATGTGTTTTGTTGCAACCATATGCAATTTTCTAGGTACACACATGAATTGACTGAGTGCATTTGTTGCATAGAAAATGTCTGGTCTGGTGTCGACCAAATACATTGATGACCCAATTATTTCATGATAGAGAGTAGGATCTGCTAATTCTAATTGTGAAGTTGCTTCTTTGAGTTTGTGAAAATTTGTCTCCCTAAGTGTAGACATAGGTTTGCTATCCATCATTCCAAACCTCTTTAATGTAATTATCCTTTTGCCATACTTCTAAATCAAGGAAGTAATGTAATATTCTCAAATCGTTCATGTCAAATTCAGAAGCAAGGTCTTGCTTACATTCAATGATTAGATGATCTTCTCCTGTTATTAACAATTCGTCAACATATAAAATGAAAGTCAACATATCACCATTTATTACCTTAAAGTATAGATTAGGGTCAGCTTCATTCTTGGAAAACCCCAGTTTGGAGAGATAGTTGACTATCCTTTCATACCAGGCTCGAGCAGCCTATTTGAGCCCATTTAAAGCCTTCTTTAACTTGCAAACATGAGACGTACTACCATGAATCACAAATCCCTCTCGTTGTTCCAAGTACACTTCCTCTTCAACGATCCCATTAAGGAAGGCCGTCTTTTAATCCATATAGTGAACTTTCCATCCTTTAGATGTGGCAATAGCAATAACAACTCTGACAGAGGTGTATCGAGCAATTGGGGCAAAAGTCTCTTCATAATCAATCCCTTCCTTCCGGGAGAATCCTCTAGCAACAAATCTGGCTTTATGTTTTTCAATACTTCCATCAGTTGCATGTTTAATTCTGAATAACCATTTAGATGAGACAACTAATTTGTCTTTAGGTCTTGGCACAATGTTCCAGACATCATTCTTTTTGATGGATTGGTATTCTTCAACCATGACATCCTTCCATACTTGCTTTTGAAGTGCTTCCTCAACATTTGAAAGTTCATATTTGATAAGTTCACCCATGGGAGCAACATAGTTGAGTATCTATTAGGTTTCTTTATTTCCCTGTAAGTATCCTTAGAAGCTCTATAAATCTCTGCTTCTTCAATTGTTTTCCTTGCCCAAAGTGGTCTCTTATGATTAATGGTTGAATCTCCAGTTTCAAGAGTAGAGTTCAATGGTTCATTATCATTCTCTATAGGAGTCTCCCTCTGAAGCTTAGGATGAAGATCTTCTTGAGGGTTTTCTTCATCTACTTCCATAATGTCTTTAGACCTCTTAAAAGCAAGGTCTTCTTGGAAGGTTACATCTTTGCTAAGCTCAATTACTTTTTGACCAGGCATGTATATCCTGAAGGCTTTAGATGTTTCACTATACCCAAAAAGTATCCTACTCTTCCCTGATGGTTCTAATTTGATCCTTTTCTCCTTAGGAATATGGATATAGAAAAGACAACCAACTATTCTAAGATGGCTTATGCCAGGTTTAGTCCCAATGAAGGCTTCTTCAGGGGTTTTATTGTCTACGATTGAGTGAGGACATCTATTTTGGATATAAACAACTATGCTAAAGGATTCAAACCAAAATGAGGTATGAAGGTTTTGATCATGCATCATAGCTTTTGCTTCTTCTACTATGGTTCCATTTTTCCTTTCAGCCACCCCATTTTGTTGAGGGTTGTAAGGAACAATGCACTCCCTCTTAATCCCAACCAAATTACAAAATTCTTTAAAATTATCAGAGATGTATTCTCCCCCATTATCTGACCTTAGGGTTTTGATTCTTTTCCCATACACGTTTTCAACTAAGGCTTTGGAATCCTTAAATTTAGTTAGAACTTCATTTGATTCTTTACACTTTAGAAAGTAAATCCAAGTTTTCCTAGAGTAGTCATCAACAAAAATAACATAATACAAAAATCCTCCTAGCAAGGCTACTATCATTGGTCCACAAATTAGAATGGATAAGTTCAAGTACATTTTTGAATCTACTCTCACTATTATGGAAAACACCCTTGGAGTTCTTTCCTAAAGCACAAATAGGGCATGAAAGTGAAGATGTCCTAGCCTTCTATGCCATATTTCATTAGTACAAGATAAATCATGGATTAAGGCTTGAGAGGGAGAAGTGGATGGTTTATATAGGCACCCATCTCAAGTCCCTAAGGCAAGCACCTTCTTGATATTTGAGTTCTTAGGCCATGCTAGAACCTTTCCATCTATGAAAGCAATCCGATACCCTTTATCTTCAAATGCTGATATGGTAACTAGATTTTGCTTGATGCCTGGTATAAATAGTACACCAATTAATTGAAGAGACACACCCGATTTGAGTTGAATAGTGTAAGTTCCAACTCCTTTTACTGGGTAGTTTGAATTGTCTTCAATGGTGACTTCTTCATTTGATCATTCGTCTAGACTATGTAATTATTCTCTGAATCCTATAATGTGCCGAGAGGCTCCACTATCAATGACCCATGTATTTCTACTATTTGATATCTCACTCGATAGTGCTAAATAAAACATAAGTTTTTCAACATCCTTATCCTTACTTATGCTAGTGAGGCTTGATTCTTGATCCTGTTTGGGCATTTTATAGCAAGATGTTCGAATTTATCACATTTGAAACATTGAACTCTAGACATCTCTCTTCTTCTTTTATTTGAATGCCTGTTATGGTTGTCCTTTCCTTTCTTTCTTTTTAAGTTTTTTCTCTTTCCTTTCTTGTGGGAATTTAAATTAAGGACTTGAATTTCTCCATTAGAAATGTTTGTCCCAATTCCTCTTGCAATCAATCTTGCTTCTTGAATGCAGTCGATCTTTAATCGATCGAACTTAGGAAATTTGGGTCTTGCACTTATCCCTTTTATGAATGCTTCCCAAAAAGTAGGTAAACCATTTAGGGCCAACATTGATAATTCTTTATTGTCAATATAATGACCAATAGTGGATAGTTGATTGCTTATCTCTGTTATCCTCATGAAGTAAGACATGATTGTTTCGCCTTTGTTCATCTTGACATGATGTAGTTGTGTTAATAATTTATCTTATCTTATCTAGAGTTTTGAACATTTGATATGCAGTATCTGATTTTGATATAATATCAACTATATGACCCTTTACCGCAACTACTAGAATCTTCATGGCTTGGTTGTTATTTTTGATCCATAGAGTTTTCTCATCATTATCATCTGGTATGGGTACAACCCTTTCCACATATGTGTTTAGGTCACGTTCTCTTAGTGCCATCATTATTCTGAATTTCCATGATACGAAATTTGTGTCACCTTCTAGTCTATCTTCAAATCTAACTCCACTCACCACTTTGCTTGACCATAGTTTTATAGAGCCTTTAATGGTATCTAGATTTCTCCTCTAAATTCTTTCTGATCGGATCTTTTGTTTAAGCTAGCTCTGATACCATGTTAAGATGTGATCAGATATGGAATAGAGGAAATTTTATTTTTTCTATCTTATTTCCTTGATGTATGTATAGTGAAACTATAGTGTACTAATGTTAGAATAATATTCTAACTTCTATGAGATTGCCTATATGATGATAATGTAGATCTAATAGAAAACTATGAACTTCAAATACAATAATGATATACTTCTTTTCTTGAGAACACTTGATATGGATCTCTATTGTAACTTGTAATAATACTTGTCAATTTTTATATTTTCCAAGTTACTCTTTCAATGTGTATATATATGATATAATGAGACATGTCTCCCGTAGGAACATGCCTCTACACGAACTTGGTTCATGTAGAGACATGTCTCTACGTGGGACATGTCTCTTGATAATTATTTTAATCATTCATTTGTTACCGATAACATATACCATTGAATATAATCAATAATGATCAATTTACAACTTAATAATGATGATGCAAGATAGTCGATATAGTAGTCGATGTTCATATATATATATATATATATATATATACCAATGATGTGTATTGGTCGATAGTGGTTATCGGCTGTGATAACCACAATCCATGTTGACTGTGATCATCACAGTCGGTATCGACTATGCAAGTTCCATTTATTGTTGGTTTCATTGATTATTAAGTTGATTCTCTTAATCGACATTATAGTCGATGTCACACATGAAACCTTGTTTAGTGTATTATCATCATCATTATATATATATATATATATATATATATATATATAATGTCATCTTAATGATTGTCGTCAATACTAATAATGCTTCTTGATAATAGAGGAGGATAGATAGCAAATGTTTAAGGCCGATAGACCACTCAAACATTTGATTGCATCGATTGGAATCATCCAACCGAAGCTACAATCATTAACAGGTTGGTTCTTTAGCTATTTCATTCATTCTAGTTATTTCATAAATTTTTATCGTCATTTTAATAGCACTAAAAAATAACATATACTTCAATAGTTGATTAGGATTGTAAACTAAATGTAAGAATTAAAATTCTAAGATTTAATAAACATATGCAAATGAGTTTGAGCTTCAATGCATTATTTTCTGCTAAATTTATATTGACTATTATTTTAGCAACGACTTCTTCTTTCCTTTATGTACAAATCTATTTATTTGAAGATTATGAATAATGACTATTTTAAGATGATCTAAGATAGGATTTTTAACTAAGGCTACTTTCCTAGGCATTTGTGCCAAGACCTCCCCTGTGGTGGTGTGCGGCCTGGATGTGGTGGACAATATGGATTTCTACCAAAGTTGTGGGTTGGTTTGTAGACTCGCTGGTTTCTGACCCTCTCTCTCGGATTTGCATCATTAGGCGTCATATTTTTGAAGATCTTTAGTCTTAGGTAACATTGAGCTTTTCCCTTGTGCAAAATGGGTTTTTCATTGTTGCGTTTACTTCTATTGAAGAACGTGATTTGGTTTTGAGCAAATTGTGAGTGTAGGGGAGTTACTCTCTTTCGGCCAAACTTGGGCAATCTCTTTCAATCCTTTTATTGAACTGCTTAGTGTGCGTTCAGTGTGGGTTCGTCTCCCCAATCTTCCCCTTCATTTTTGGGAGAGCTCTTGCTTTGAGGCCATTGACAATTCTATTGGTCGTTTCTTAAAGGTGGATGAGGCTAGAGCAGTTGTGGGCCTCTCTACCTTTGTTCGTATTTTGGTTGACATTGATGTCTCCACATCCCTTCCTAGGGATGTGGTTCTCATGGTAGGGGATATGCCATGGAACCAATCATTGAATTATGAGGGTCTCCCCTTTCAATGTCAATGACGCTTCTCTACTGGCCATCTGGCTACAAATTGTTCTCTCTCATGTCGTCAAGGTGTTGCCATGTGTTGGATGGATGCAAATGATGATCAATTGATTGTCTTGGTCTCCAACTCTTCATCTGATGACTCTATAGGTTGGTGGTATCTCTCTCATTGGTGGTGCTCTTGTTGTGGCCCCTTCTAACCTGATGGTGACTATTGCTGTTATAACATCTGTTGGTGCAGTGGACCCCTCTTCGACTGTTACTGCTGCTGATTTGCTCCTGCCTAGGGCTGATGAGGTTCTTTGTTAGCACTCTGTTCTTAAGTTGCTGCTACTGATTCTCCCTCTTTAAGGGTTCAAATACCCTCTCTTTGTGGTGGAGACCCTCTTGAAAGTATTGCCTAGACGGTTGTCCGCCGACGAAGGAAAAATCACTCTGCTATCACTTGTCCTCCTCCCCATGATGTGGATCAGTTGTCTACCCACTCTTGATGTGGGTTGCTAGCTATGTTGCTAGTAGGCTCTCAATGGTTTTTTTGACCACATTGTAATTATTCTGTTGTTTCAATGCCCGTGGGTTTGTAAGGGTTAGCACCCTTGTTTTGCTTCTTTTAATTTCAAAAACATAAACAACTGTTTCAGGAAAAATTATTGACTTCTAGCTTTCATTTGATGGATTAATAAGAATGTTAGTTTCAAATAAAAGTAAATTTTTAATGACAAATCTCATTTGAGATTTGAGATTTTAGATTTGACGACAAATAATACAAAATTAATGTTCATGAAATCTTAAATGCAATAGAACCAAGTGTTATGTAGTGGCGAGCACTTGCCTTTATAGTCTTGTAATAAAAGTATTTGGTATAATTATTAATTATTATAATTTTGAATTTTTGATATTTTAAGATTATGTTATATTATTTATATTCATGAAATAATAACTTTTATTTCAATAAAACAAGTATTAGTAATTACCATATAATATAAATATTATAATGAAAAAATATTTTTTTTTCTTAAAAGCATAATATTAATTTAATTAAAAATCTATATAATAACAATAATAATAATAATAATATACTTAACTATTAACTACTAGTTTAAGATTATCTCTCGTTAATGGGGTCAGGATTGGGAGGGTTGATACTCTTCCAAACTCTATAATTGGAGTGACTTGGTCTACACTGAAAGAAGGCTGGGTGAAAATCAACTTTGATGGTGCTTCGAAGGGTAACCATAGGGAGAGTGAAGCCTATTTGTGTTGCTTGTGATCACAGTGTTAAGGTGTCTTGAGAAGACTAATTATCTAGGAGTGATCACAAATAATGATGTTGAATTATGTGTGGCTTTACTTGGCTTAAAATATGGAATCAAATTAAAAGCTAAGAAGCTACATTTCAAAGGAGATTCTCTCATAACTATCAAGAAAATATGATAGAAAAAATTGTAACTAGACACTAAGGAAGTAGATCGATGTGATATGAGAAGTAATTAGGTTCTTTGAAGAGTTTAAACTAGCCCATGTATTCTGGGAAGGAAATGAGCTAGTTGATTCTTTAGCCAACTCAACAATATGTTGAGATAGTTAGGATGACTCGACATGAGAGGACAATGAAATTATGAACATTAGTGCAGAAAACCAAGAGCTCTTATTATATGATGTTGGAAAATTTGACAAGATAGGAAATGTAAGGATTTAATCTTAAGCTTGTGGATTCTCGAGATAAAAATATGTGAGATGGATAGCATAACAAATGTGAAATACCTCCGCTTCTAACACATTCTAATTTTTTTGAAATGTCTCTATCTCCTGCTTGTTTTGCTCGCCCAACGATTCTTGCAATGTATCTAGTTGTTGGTGTTTCTGTTGATGGGGTCATCACTTGGGGGCTACTGGGTGAATTTGATGTGGCTGCTATTCCTCTATAGGAGATTTATGCTTCTATCGCCCCATCTAAGCGTCCTCTCATTTTCTCTGGGGGGCAGCAGGGGGCTTCTCTCCTTGTTCGCTTTGCCTCTTTGGTGCCTGGATTGGAGACTTCAGTTGGTGTTTTTATTCCTGGTGCTAGAGGTGGATGGGTTTATGCTTCTGGGGCTCCTATGGACGGGGTTCCCCCTCCCCCCACCCCTAAAATTTGTTGTTGCTGGTGGACGAATCTATGCCCATGCTCCCAAATCTGCTGCTACTATTCCTCCAAAGATGAAAGCTCGACCCATTGCTTGTGCCAAGACCTCCCCTGTGGTGATGTGGTCTGGATTGTGGTGGATAATGTGCATTGCTACCACCGTCAGGAGTTGGGATGTAGATTTACTAGTCTTTGACCTTCTCTTCTAGATTTTCATCACTAGGTAACAAGTTCTTGGCAACCCTTAGTCTTTGGTAAGATTGAACTTTTCCTTTGAAGACTATGATTTAGTACTATGCAAGTTGTGGGTTTTGGGGAACCACTCTCTTTCGGAGAAACTCTAGACAATCTGCTTCAACCCCCTTACTGAACCGCTCAAATCTTGTGGGTTTGTTTCCCTAATCTTTCACTCCATTTTTGGGAGATTTCTTGCTTTAAGGATATTAGGAACACTATTGGCCATTTCTTGAAGGTAGATGAAGCTACGAATTTGTTGGACCGCTCTACTTTCGCTTGCATTTTGGGTTTACATGGATATCTCTACACCATTGTCAGGTGATGTGGTGCTCATGGTTGGGGGCCGATCTTGGACTCAATCGCTAGATTATGAGGGCGTCTATTGGACATCTGGGTACAAAATCTTTTGCATTGTAAAGGTGCCACCACTTGGTGGAAAGATGCAAATGATGATCATTTGATCGTCTGAGCTTCTAATTCTCTCTCTGATTCCACCTCTGAGGACTCCTCATAGGCTGACGATGAGGATGGTACTCCTGCTGCAAATATAGGTGATGCTCTTGTTGCAAATCTGGGTGATGTCCCTACTATAAACCGTGAGAAGCTAGTTTTTCTCCTATTGGTGAGGCCCCCTCTAGCCATGAGGACCATTCTTCACCTTCTACTCTTGCTCTGCTCCAAGCTTCAGTTGACAATGTACAACTTTCTTAGGACTACGACCATTGTGTTGATAGTTGTCCAAATGGAGTTTCATTAGTTGCTCCCCCTTGTGATGGGGATCCTAAGGACAACATCGCCTGGACAATTTTCTATGACACATGAAAAATAGTTCTTCAAACTCACATTTTTCTCCACAAGTGGTGAGTGAGCTGCCCTCACACTCTTGAGGAGGGCCACTAGCCTTTATGCTAGTGTGTTGTTTATTTTTTTTGTTTTTGACAACACCTATACTATTCATGTGCTATTAATAAGCCATTGATGACCTCTACTTGTAATAGACAACATCCTTGTTTATGTGTTGTTGTTCTCTTTAACACCTTTAGGATGTGTTTGTGTAAAGGTCAGTCTCCTTGTTAGGGTTTCTAATTATAATCAAAACAATTGTGTAATACCTCTAGAACGATAATGCTTAGAAGGTGCCATTTTTCATAGTCGTAGATGGTGAGATCTAAGCGTGAACAATAGACACTCTACCAAGAATAATCAGTAAAAAATGCCAATCAATTTTTGGACGATGAGTGACAAAAGGTTAAAGTGCATTTTTAGAACCGATCACAAAATCATTATTCATATAGTGAAGGTAGTGTTAGGAGATGAGTTCTTGAAGTGTGATCATCGGTACAGGGTTAATATTGACATTGCGGCCATGTTTTTGGCCATAGTACTGGATGCGGGTGAGAGGAAGAACCCAACTAGGGTACTATGTCAACAACTAATTTGTAATTTTCATATGGGATAACTATGTGTTAGAAAGTGTTGATTTAGATAAGGTTGCTCCGCTTATGAGAGATTACTATGGTATAATAGGAAATGGTGAGCAATGCTAGGATGTAGATCACTCACCAAATCTATGGAGGCTCTTATACATTGGAATAAAAAATCCTAGCCTACAAGATAGATTTGATAATCACAACCAAGTGTGTAAGGATGCTGACTTGGGATCTATGCCTTATAGGGTTAGATTTGTTTGATTCCAATAAGGTTTATGCAAATGATAGGTAAATTTGCAAATAAAAAATCTGATTATGAAAGTAAATGCAAATAAATAGGGATATGAATGTGTGCACCTGAAAATTGAAGAGGGGAATTGCACTTTGAACTTGATTTTTTTGATTGTCAAAATTCCAGATTTTGCTGATGTTCTAATTTGACAAATCTAAAAAACTGCACCTGTCAGAATTGAAGATTCTGATTTTGGAAAGGACAAGGCCGACCCAAGTCGACCTAGTCCTAGACAAGGCCGACCTAACTCAGGCTTGTCTAGAGACTTTCTGGACTAAGAAACAACAGAGATATGGAATAATCAGACTATGAAATTCTCAGATTTGAACCTGTACCTGAACTTCCTGAACCTGCAAATCTGGAAAATGTGTGTGGGTGGCTATGTAAGGGTTTTCCTTAGTCAACTCCCCATTTTGGTGATTCCCACCTCCACTAATAGCCATTAGAACAAGTAAAATGTGTTGTTCTTGTGAATCTAGAGTATGTTTAAAATGCTAAAGTAAATGCATAGATCTAACCCTATGTGTGATAGAGTGAAACCCTAGCATGTGAATGCAAACAATGTGTGAATCAAAAACATGTGAATATGAAGCATCAATGCATATATCTAAAAATAACAAGGAAATCATACCAAGCCCCTAAGGACAAAAGTACTCCTAGCCATCCTCACATTCCGTTTGAAACTCCATGATGTAGAAAATGATGTCTTGAAATGCTTGATTTGAATGCTTGGAAGAAGTCTTCAATAGCTAACCTTTGCTTCAATGGATGTCATCAAACTTGGGCTTTCACCTTGAAATTGATTGTTGTGATCAAATTGTGGTCTTTACCTTGCACTTGATTTCATTATGCTATAATGAAGCAAGTAGGTTTCTTTTATAGAGATTTCAAAAGTCAAAATTGCATAACTGACCACAAATTTGGAAACTCTTCGAGTCCATCAGGATGGACCTAGGCCCTAAATATGGGCTTAGTCCCCTAGGACAAGGGCGAGTTAGGTCATCCTAGTCTAGGACAAAGCCAACCTAAGTTGACCTTGTCCTTAGGGAGTTTGATTAATCCCGAGGACTAGGTCACTTTTGATCTGACAGTTAGAGGTTTACAATTTTGGTTGATTCTGACAATGGGATTGAATTTCGAGGCAAAAAGGAGGTAAAATAGGACCTAGGAGATGAAGTGAATTTGTGATTGGAGGAAAATAGAGGAAGGATTCTTAGGAATTGGCTCCTACCTTGATTTTGCCTAAGTTGGGAAGAGACAATGACTCAAATTTGAATTAGGTATGCATTAAGGCCCTGTTTGGTTGAGGAATTAGAATTTGACTCAAAACTTGATTATCTCAAAATAAGGTTTTGAAATTCTAGTTTTGTGTATTCAGAAGATAGTTGGGACCGTTTGGTTGACCCGAAAGATGACTGAGACAATCCATCTTCTGCGTTTGGTTGCCAATTTTGAAATTATAATTGGAACTGAGAAATTCCTGATTGGTGGGTGTACAACCTTTTACCATCGCCCTCTCTACCCATGCCAATCTGGAAGTGACCATGTCTGTGAAATGTGCAAGGAATCTCTCAAAATTTATGAATAGATGAAGTACTCTGGCACTCACCAATGCATTCGAAATGGGTTCTTTGTCAGATATAATCACAAGAGGAGCCCTGGAATATTCATTTGCAAAGTGTGGACGCATTTCCATTGCCTATGCTATAATGAAAGTAGTGTGTCCCACCCCAATATACACATATACACTGCCAAACCCCCCTTCACCAAGCTTATTTTCTTCGCTAAGATTAGCAGTGGCAATCTGAACCTCTTTTAGAGTGAAAATTATCCATGGCTTTATGCTCATGCTGTATCTTCTGTATCAAAATAAAGATGAAATCTTTTCTTAAGCCTTGCAGAGAAACAAAATCATGTTAAAAAACACACAGTAAGGACATATGAGTCAAATATCTTACAAGGACTTATCACGGGATCCTCCACAACAACATTTGAACAAAGCCATCAAATTAACGTAATCGATCAACATAATTCAAAAATATGATATCTAATTGTTTTTCTTGAAAGGAGATCAAATTATAAAAAAATTGCTTTCAATTTCTAAATTTTCCTTGCAAGATGGAAATAACAATGGCGTTCTGTACCGCGATGATATCAGTAAATCAGCATCTTATTCATCGCTCATCTTGCTTGTAATTTGCAACCAAGATATTGAATGGAGTTTATTAAAACTTTGCCCAAAAATATACTGGTTTTTAGGAATTGCAGTCCATCCTCGGCTGGCCAATTAAATAAATATTGGGGAAAATATGAATCTCATAAATGTCATGATTGTTGTGGATGCACAAAATAGATTTATGGGACAACTTTAGATTGGTGGGGCTCACAAAAACTTAAAACCAGAATATGATTTCAAATTCCACCTATTGGGTGGGAAGATAGTGCTGCTCATTTTGGTGCCTAAACTGGATTTTGGTTGAGGAATCCCGAATTGAAGTTTAGACAACCAAACGGTGGATTTGGCCAAAAAGTGGAAGTTTCGCACCCAATTCCACCTAAATTCCACTAACCAAACAGGGCCTAAGTGCAATTATGAATTCCTATAATGCAAATACACTAAGGTGGGTGCTAAACAATCATTAAGTTGTAGAGCACACACGTTCTTACAATTTAGGATGATATATTTAGTCCCTACTTTAGTGGTATATGACACTACGTGCATATGAAAGCTAAAGTACAAAGAGAATCAATAAATAAAAAATGATATATCAAAAGCCCCCAATACATGGATACTGCAAGAAACCGTCAGTAACTGTAGCCTACAAAACTAAGTGTTAGTGAAAAGCATAAATCACTTAGGGCTTATTAAAGAATTTGATGACGCTTGTGGGTAGCTGTATGCCCCCTATTTTGGCTTTCTATTAGGAAGGTGAAATAGGGAATCGTGTATACCATGATGAACTGTGAATGAAAAGTGTTGAAAATGATTATCAAAACCATTCAAGATGTACTTGAAACGTTTCAAAAGGCATTTGGATAGAAAGGAATCTGAATCATGATTCCAACGCCTGAAACGGTGTGAGAATCAAAGCTTCCTAGCTCAAATTATGATCAAATAAAGGCAGAGAGGTATTAATGAAGGAGAAGACTAGTTAAAGTTAGTGAAAAATATCCAAAAGGTAAGTAACCTAAAAGTGTGTATAAGTTAGTATGTGTCAACAAAGAACAATAAGAACAACAACATGTTACCTGACAAATCATCGAATCCGATCACATAATCCAACGCGATCTAGCAACATGTATAGGACACGATCTAGAAACATCAACAAGCAACATGAAGTGCCACGATATCAACATGAACAACTCTATCTCATAGTTTATACTCATATATGCATTGTTCATCAGGAACACTAAACAACAACCACAATCATAAAAGAAAAATAGCTTGCCAACATCCAAATAATGAACCACTTGAGCCGAGGACACATCCATGTCTTGAACTCACTAACAAGTTAGCAACAAAGAATATTGCATAACCAATCCACACAGTTCCAAACACTGAAACACTGTCTCTTCTTAAACAACTAAAATACTAGTTTGTGATAAATTCTTCATAGCTCAATCAAATCACAATGTGAACCTCTGCAACTTGAACATGATCAAGTACAAACATTCCTCAACACATCTACAGCTTCGTAACATCTGATATTGAGTATAGTATCCATACCAAAATAATCTCTTCACTGAACATACCAGGAACACTGCCACCAATAGTATGAATATGTTGGCATCAATGACAAAACATTAACACAAGCACATATATGCACAATATCCAACATCCAACAATCTCCCAACAATTACCAATGTAAGAGGCATATATTCCACGCAAGCACATATATGCACAATATCCAACATCCAACAATCTCCCAACAATTACCAATGTAAGAGGCATATATTCCATTAATTAAGAAAGAGTAGGAGTCAATACATTTTATATCTTCCTAGTTCGAATCATATGTGTAACCATTCATAAAAAATAGATAACTAATTATCTACTAGTATAGATATCTTAACTACATCTATCTAAAAATGTCAATATATATCAAGGTGCCTATTCATTCACAATGACAAATTTAATATCTTGGTGTATTTAAGATATCTAGTATTATAAAGTACATAAATATAATCAGTATGATTAATTTATTATGATATTATTTAATTTAATAATCAAATAATCAAAACTAATTTTATAGTATACTCATACAAATACTAGTTTGTGATAAATTCTTCATAGCTCAATCAAATCACAATGTGAACCTCTACAACTTGAACATGATCAAGTACAAACATTCCTCAACACATCTACAACTTCTCAACATCTAATAATGAGTATAGTATCCATACCAAAATAATCTCTTCACTGAACATACCAGGAACACTGCCACCAATAGTAGGAATATATTGACATCAATGGCAAAACATTAACGCAAGCACATATATGCACAATATCCAACATCCAACAATCCCTCAACAATTACCAACGTAAGAGGCATATATTCCATTAATTAAGAAAGAGTAGGAGTCAAGACGTTTTATATCTTCCTAGTTCGAATCATATGTGTAACCATTCATAAAAATTAGATAACTAATTATCTACTAGTATAGATATCTTAACTACATCTATCTAAAAATGCCAATAGATATCAAGGTGCCTATTCATTCACAATGACAACTTTAATATCTCGGTGTATTTAAGATATCTAGTATTATAAAGTACATAAATATAATAAGTATGATTAATTTATTATGATATTATTTTATTTACTAATCAAATAATCAAAACTAATTTTATAGTATACTCATACTAATTTAATACAAAAATTATATCACTCAAATGAATAGAAAATTATTTATGCTACTTTATAATATATAGTTTAAAAGAAAAAATGACTAACTTTTCAAAATAAAATAAAATACAAACCATTATCTAAAAGATAATATATAATTAGTAAAATAAAAAGGAAGATTTTATTTATAAGTTATATTTTAGACTTTATTTTTTACCATGTTATATGTCTCTTAATTATTAATAGTTTCACCATGTTATATGTCTCCTACTTATTAATAATTTTTACTTTGAAGGCTATAAAATTATTTTATTTCACATTTTTCCATTAACATGCTCACCTCATTTCACACCACCCCATTGTAGTTAAGCCTCTCGACATAATAGGTTTTGCTTTGTTGGATATAAAATTATTTTATTTAACATTTTTTATTAATATGATAATGTTATTTCACTCTACCATACGTCTCTGATGTAATCACTACAAGATCCATTGATTCTCTCAATCCATAGATAAAATTTACAAGGCTAAGAAAGAAAACTTAGAGAGTATGATCTATCTAAATATTTTTGTTCACATCAATTAAGTGCCATAATAAGAAGTTAGGGTAATAAGAGTTGCTAAAAATACCCAAAGCTTTCACTTTCATGATACAAGAACACAATAATTAGAAAATAATTCTACATTTATAAAGCCAAATTACAAGTAAGAATGAGGATATAATACCTTTCCTACCATAGCATGATACAACAAGAAGTTCACTTTTATCATCTATTTCTTTTTGCATTGATAGGGTTAGTCATCTTATTGAAAGTGACACAATATTAACTATATTCTATTCTTTCAAGAGATATTACAACAAAGAAGAGGTATCATAAATATATATTATTTTCTTATTGTTCACACATAAGTCATTTAGTATACGATAATAGGTTAATAAATGATTTTAAATATGATTATGTATCTCATTCCACCACTTTTTATCCTATTGAAAAATTAGAACAATTATAATAGAAATTTTTTACATACACAAATTGATAATCAAGATACTTCATAGTTTTACTATTCTATTCTACCTTAGTCTACCTTAGTCTAGAAAACTGAAAACTTAGTTTCTTTGAACTTAAAGTACTAAACAAGTAGAAATATTGTCCTAGCTTAAGGGTCATCTTCCGAAGTGTCTACCCACTCAACTAAAACATAAACCATATGAAAGGGACACTCAATTAGTTTAAAAGTTGTCCTTTAAGCTAGGAAGTGTCTTCTAAGGAGTGGAGCAAATCAATTTGGCTAAAAATAAAAACCAAGTGAAGATAAGAGGATAATAACAATTAAACAAAGCATCGTTACTATAAATGATTGTTACGAGTCCTTTCTTTCCTATAAGCATACCAACCCACTAGTTACGATTTTCATATCCCTATCTTTTGGTAGCTTCAAACTTATTGGTGGTATTTCATTCAACTCCCCTGATCTAGGATCTTTTGCTTCGAGCTAATCTCTCTTATTTAGCAATTTTTAGTTTGTATCAATGCAAGAGACTATTCTAAGCCCAATTAACAGCTAACATGTGGGGTCTCAAATCCCCTCCTGCAAAACAAACAAGGCCACCACAAAAATTTCCTCCTGCATTAACTCTCATTATATAAATAAAATAAAATACATGTCCTCATAATAGCTTCTTGATCTTACGGGACCACATAAGTTAGTATGCACCAAATATAGTAATCCACTTGAAGAATAATTCTTGCTCTTGAAAGTAGACTTAGTCAACTTACCCAATTGACACTCCTTACACATCGCATTAGCAAGCTTCAACAATTTAGGTAGATCTCTAACAACTCTTGTAGTACATATCTTCACAATGTTATCAAAATTTATATGACAAATTATCTTGTCTCACAACCAACTGTCATCAATCTTAGCAATCAGGCATAGATTACTCTTAGAATTTTTCAAATAAAATACATTACCTTTAGTCTTTCTCCCTGTGATGATCTGAATTCTAGAGCTTCCAATAATCTTGCACATTCCATCCTTGAATTGTAAGTCACAACCTTTATCAACTAGCTTCCCAACACTCATAACATTATATTTCAAACCTTCAACATATAGAACATCATCAGTGTTATTCTTACCATCAAGTGTAATAGGACCTCTACCTCTGATCATACAAGGAGTGTCATCATCTGACAACACCACCATCATACCTTTCCAATTTCATAAAAATAATAATTTCTGGTCATGTGTTATGAACAAACATTGTCAATAACCCATTCATCCTTTTTATCCACATGCAAAATCAAGGATTTTTCTTAATTCAAGAAACTAGGATTTTCATCTTTGATAACAATAAACACAATCTCATCTTCACTCTTTTTAGATTCATAATTAGTTACACCTTCATCAAAAACATAATAAAAATTCTTCTAATATTTAGACTTTAATTTCTTAGGCTTGTACTTATGTTCTTTATCCAGACATCTTGAAGCAATGTGACCAATCTTATTGTATGAAAAATGTTTCAAAGGTAACTTTCCTTGATACTTACCAGATCTCTTAGGTAGTCTCTTTGCAATTAAGGCTTCAATCTTGTCAAGATTCCTTTCTTCCTCTTCAATATCTTCCCATTCCTTAGCATATCTAGATACATGCTTAGATGAACTTTCTCCATATTCATATCTTTGCTTATCTTTAGATATAGTAGCTTTAAACGTAGATTCATCTTTAGGAAGACTATCTCCAAATTCTCTCATTTCAAAAGCAGATAACTTACCGATCAAAGAATCTCTTATTACAGGTACCAAAGTTGTAATTTCTTCAATAGCAACAACTTTGTGATTGTAAGTAGGATGCAAGGATCTTTGGATCTTAGAAAAAAATTATTGTCATCTAAGGTTCCACCAACACATTTGGTTACACAAACAAGTTCGGTGATCTTATTCACATAGAAAGTAATATGTCTCTAATCCCATAACATTTGTATACTCTACATCTGATAAGGTACTCAAAAAGGCTTCTTTTTCTCTAACATTATATTTGGATTGCTTCTTCTCATCAAGAGTAATAGTAGAAAGATTTGCAAGAGGAGTGTAATACTTTTTTGTAATATCCTAATGTTCTTCATAGATGCATCTCAAGTACCTAATCATATGTTCCTTCCATATAGCATAATTTGTACCATCAAATCTCAGACTCTCCTTCTTAAAGGTTGTCATCTTGAATCTCCTCAAGTTGTCAAGCTTCAAAAAGAGGACACTAGCTCTGATACCAATTGTTATAATTAAGGAAGCACACACAACTGAGAGGGGGAGTGAATCAGTTGCACCAAAAAAATCAAAAACTTTAACCAAATTATAAACTTAATCTCAAATCTGAATGATAAACATGAATGCATGAATATAACATGGTAATCAACACATAAAACCAATTTTTTTGATGTGGAAACCTGGTTAAGGGAAAAATCATGGTGGGGATCAACCCCGCAAGATGAATGTACTCTGTTAGAAGCACTTTACCCTATCAGGAGTAATATATTTATGGGAATGCACCCGCATTCAGGCACACTTCCTACAGTTCACTGCTCAAATACAACAAGGGCTTCAACCCAAAGGAGGGCTCATTGCCTTACACCAATCTCTGATAATAAATCATAGTGGACAAACTATCCATAACTCACAAACTGATAAAGACCATCTATGATATGTCAATACAGTTCCAATGAAGCACATTGAATCTCTATCTCAATTGAAAATTCTACTCATACCTTTTCTCTTAGCATCTAAAAACATTCTCTTTCTCACACACACACCTTCACAATAAAAAATGATTATAAATTTATATACATTACATCAACTTTATCTCAACTGGGTTGTCCAGGGACCTAATTAAAAAATACTAATTCACTAAGACTCAATACACAAGGTGATACATTGAATGTTAGCTAAGACATAGAAATGATCAACAAAACCATCCTTAAACACACTCCCACTACAACATTTGGGGTCAAATTTTGACGCCAATTTGTGACGGTGCTACCATTTGTGTGTGATTTGTGTATATTTTTTCCAAGTGGCCCTGATGTTGTTGTAATAGAGACGATACCATCGTAATTGCGACACCCTCTTGATTATAAACAAAAAAGAAAAGAAAAAGAAAGGCTCATTTGTGATCGAGCTGTGCATGCGAGCAGAAGAGGGCCCTAATTAGTAAACTATACCATTGTGCGAAGATGGCTCTTGTTGTATTGAATCCAACAGTCACAACTGAAGAATCCAACAACTCGTTCATCGCCGGTTAGAACTAGTGTTACCCCCGGGTTTGCAATTCAGCTAGTTTCCTTCACGTTTAGGGTATAACAACTTGTAATTTTTGAATTTTTTGATGCTCAAATTATTTCATTTGCGGTAGTAGCGTATTGAAAAGTCATTTTTTTAATTCTATCAACGAAATCAAGTATAAGATCAACAAGCCACCACATACTCATCAACAAGCCACCGCGTACTCACCATTTGAGGTATGTCTTTTTTAGCCTTTGGTTAAGAGCATATTACATGACTAGAGGCATATACCCTAAGATGGCCTGATTGATATTAGTCAATATGATGATCATATTACAACTTTTTTGTCTGAGGACCTAATGAGAACATACGCCGTGATTTCATCAGAGGTAGGGATCCCTATAGTTGATATTAGTCAATATGATGATCACCTGTGTTAAGATTTAGAAAGATGTATAGGTGAGTCACAACATTTTGATTATTTGGCCAGCGTTGCAAAACCTAATCCATCTACTAATCATTTTGCTGTTGAACATGTCGATTAACCATGCGTGTCCATATC
>MU227674.1:1406008-1417911 GCA_018584345.1 Thuja plicata
TTTTGGATGAACTAATTTGGTAATACCAATTGTTTTACATTTATTTGGCCAACCGCTAATGAAATTATCCCAATAAAGCACATCAAATCATGGTTCCAAAATAAGTAAAACCACAATTACTGAAAAAGAAAATACCAGTGGATACATTCATCAAACAAAGCAATCCAAACTCATTTGTCTCTTGTGATTCCATGGCAAACAAACAAGAAAACACGATTGAGAAGCATTGTCAGTTACAAAAATACACTTTAAAGATGCATGCGATTTCTCCTAGTAGCATATAGTTGTTTGAAAAGCATAAAATATTTAATACACTGAGAATTCCAGCATAAATTATATTCATGTCTGCCATTTTTAGATATGTTGTCACAGTTGGGAGGACATTGGGTTGTCCCTTTATCCACTAGGACACTAAAATATTAAATACTCTAAAGCGACACTTAAAAATACATGCGACGTCGAACCGTCGGTTTGTTGGTGTCGCAATTACGACAAACGTGCGATGAATTTGCTATACATGCGACGTCGAACCGTCGGCAATTGCCGACGACTAGACATCGCATGTATAGCAAATTCATCGCACGTTTGTCGTAATTGCGACACCAACAAACTGTACCGACGACATGCTGAAGTTTTTAGATGGTGCGAACTGCGACGCCTAATAGAGACAAATAAAATATGTAATGATAACATGATAAACATCGCGACACCTAGACGTCACTTTTTTTGTGTTAACCGTCACAAATTACGATAAAAGCGCGACGAATTTTCTATACATGCGACGTCAAGCCGTCAAAAATTGCCGACGGCTCGACATCGCATGTATAGCAAATTTGTTGCACATCTGTCGTAATTGCGATACCCACAAACTGTAACGACAACATGTTGAAGTTTTTAGACGGTGCAGACTGTGACGGGAACACAAAAAATGCGACGCCTACGTGTCGTAATAGCGACAGATAAAATATGTAACAACAACATGATAACCATCATAGCCGGCTCATATTGCGACGGTTAGGACCGTCACAATAATGACAGACGGTACAACCGTCGTTATTTCTGACACCAAAACTGCAACATTGGTCTTTGTCGCTTGGCTGACGGGACAGTGTCGGAAAAGCGACACATAGCCGTCAAAAAATAGTCTCAAATGTTGTAGTGTCCAACTCTATAAATCACACCACGATGCTTTGCAATACGCTACACCACCATGTCAACCAAGAACAATAAGAACAACAACATGTTACCTGAAAAATCATCAAATTCGATCACATAATCCAACGTGATCTAGCAACATGTATAGGACATGATCTAGAAACATCAACAAGCAACATGAAATGCCACAATATCAACATGAACAACTCTATCTCATAATTCATACTCATATATGCATTGTTCACTAGGAACACTAAACAACAACCACTGTCATAAAAGAAAAATAGCTTGCCAACATCCAAATCATGAACCACTTGAGCCGAGGACACATCCATGTCTTGAACTCACCAAAAAGTTAGCAACAAATAATATTGCATAACAAATCTACACTATTCCAAACACTGAAACACTGTATCTTCTTGAACAACTAAAATACTAGTCTGTGATAAATTCTTCATAGCTCACTCAAATCACAATGTGAACCTTTGCAACTTGAACATGAACAAGTACAAATATTCCTTAACACATCTACAGCTTCGCAACATCTTATATTGAGTATAGCATCCATACCAAAATAATCTCTTCACTGAACATACCAGGAACACTGCCACCAATAGTAGGAATATGTTGACATCAATAACAAAATATTAATGCAAGCACATATATGCACAATATCCAACATCCAACAATCTCCCAACAATTATCAACGTAAGAGGCATATATTCCATTAATTAAGAAAGAGTAGGAGTCAATACATTTTATATCTTCCTAATTCGATTCATATGTGTAACTATTCATAAAAATTACATAACTAATTATCTACTAGTATAGATATCTTAACTACATCTATCTAAAAGATGCCAATAGATATGAAGGCACCTATTCATTCATAATGACAACTTTAATATCTGAGTGTATTTAAGATATATAGTATTATAAAGTACATAAATATAATAAGTATGATTAATTTTATTATGATATTATTTAACTTAATAATCAAATAATCAAAACTAATGTTATAGTATACTCATACTAATTTTATACAAAAATTATATCACTCAAATGAATAGAAAATTATTTATGCTACTTTATAATATATAGTTTAAAAGAAAAAATGACTAACTTTAAAATAAAATAAAATATTGAAACCATTATCTAAAAGATAATATATAATTAGTAAAATAAAAAAGGAAGATTTTATTTAAATAGGTTATATTTTGGACTTCATTTTTTACCATGTTATATGTCTCTTAATTATTAATAGTTTTACCATGTTATATGTCTCCTACTTATTAATAATTTTACTTTGAAGGCTATAAAATTATTTTATTTCACATTTTTCCATTAACATGCTCACCTCATTTTAGACCACCCCATTGTAGTTAAGCCTCTCAACATAATAGTTTTTACTTTGTTGGCTATAAAATTATTTTATTTAACATTTTTTTATTAATATGATAATGTCATTTGACTCTACCATACGCCTCTGATGTAATCACTACAAGATCCATTGATTCTATCAATCCATAGATAAAATTTACAAGGCTAAGAAAGAAAACTTAGAGAGTACGATCTATCTAAATATTTTTGTTCACGTCAATTAAGTGCCATAATAAGAAGTTAAGGTAATAAGAGTTGCTAAAAATACCCAAAGTTTTCACTTTCATGATACACAAACATAATAATTAGAAAATAATTTAACATTTATAAATCCAAATTACAAGTAAGAATGAAGACATAATACCTTTCCTACCACAACATGATACACCAAGAAGTTCACTTTAATCATCTATTTCTTTTTGCATTGATAGGGATAGTCATCTTATTGAAAGTGACACAATATTAACTATATTCTATTGCTTCAAGAAATATTACAACAAAAGAAGAGGTATCATAAATATATATTATTTTCTTATTGTTCATACATAAATCATATAGTATACGATGATAGATTAATAAATGATTTTAAATCTGATTATGTATCTCATTCCACCACTTTTTATCCTATTGAAAAATTAGAACAATTATAATAGAGATTTTTTACATCCACAAATTGATAATCAAGATACTTCAGAGTTTTACTATTCTATTCTACTTCAGAGTTTTACTATTCTATTCTACCTTAGTCTAGAAAACTGAAAACTTAGTTTCTTTGAACTAAAAGTACTAAACAATTAGAAACATTGTCCTAGCTCAAGGGTCATCTTCCGAAGTGTCTACCCACTCAACTAAAACATAAACCATATGGAAGAGACACTCAATTAGTTTAAAAGCTGTCCTTTAAGCTAGGAAGTGTCTTCTACGGAGTGGAGCAAATCAATTTGGCTAAAAATAAAAACCAAGTGAAGATAAGAGGATAACCACAATTAAACAAAGCGTTATTACTACAAATGATTGTTACGAGTCCTTGCTTTCCTATAAACATACCGACCCACTAGTTACGATTTTCATATCCCTATCTTTTGGGAGCTTCAAACTTATTGGTGGTATTTCATTCAACTCCCCTGATCTAGGATCTTTTGCTTCAACCTAATCTCTCTTATTTAGCAATTTTTAGTTTGTAACGATGCATGAGACTATTCTAAGCCCAATTAACAGCGAACAGGTGGGATCTCGGATCCCCTCCTGCAAAACAAACAAGGCCACCACAAAATTTTCCTCCTCCATTAACTCTCGTTATATATATGGCCGAATACAACGTTGTGCTTATCACAGTGTTGATAGATTGCAAGTGAGAAGGATCAGGGAATACAAAAATGGCCGCTTACAGGTTATTCTGTTTGACCATGCTAATATTTGTCTTGTTTTCAGAAACACATAGCTATAGTCTTCAATCTGCCTGCAAATTGGCCGAGAATCCAGAGTCATGCCACTCAAGTTTGCTTCGAGATCCAAGGTCATTCAGAGCTAGTCCCAAAAATCTCACGAGAATTGCTTTGGAGCAAAGTATAAGTAAAGTGGAAAGGGTGCATGACCTAATTCCTCCTCTGGGTTGGGTAGGTAGAGTATTCGACAGAAAATTTAGCGATGCATTAGCAAATTGTTTAACATTTTACGACCTTGCTATACAGCATTTGAAGGCCGCTCAGATAAGATTGTCGCGGTCCAGTTCATCTGATTTGAAGTGGACACATGCAATCCACATTCAGACATTACTGAGCGCGGCTCAGACTAATCAGCGGACCTGCCAAAGAGCCCTTCATCAAGCCCACGTAAATCTCAGTCAGTTCACGTTCACTACAGGCATGCACGATGCTTCTGTGGCTGTCAGTGACAGTTTGGCTCTGATTAAGACATTGTGGATCTTGGGCAAGGCGCCTGTACACCACAAGCGACGTCTGTTAAGTGACGGGAATGATTTGGGGCTGGTTGAAGATGGGTTTCCTTGGTCGGCGTCTCGAAAGCTTTTGCAAACTTTTGAAACTTCTCAGACGGACGCGACCGTGGCGCAAGACGGCAGCGGGCAATTTACGACGATTGCAGAAGCCATTAAAGCTGTTCCTGAGAATAATCCCAGCAGATACGTGATCCGTATCAAAGCAGGAGTGTACAAGGAAAACATCCAGGTGCCCTACAACAAGCCTAATGTTATGTTTGTGGGAGATGGCATGGACTCAACTGTCATTACTAGTTCCAAAAGCACCGCTGATGGAGTTGGGTTCATCCAAACTGCAGCTTTAGGTATGCTTCTAGTTCTTTTATTAGTTTTTTATTAGTGTGATAGTCTGACTGTATTACCAAAAATTATGAGCTTTACTTTTAAATGGGTGGCAGTCAACATACTTGTGTATTCTAGTTTATTTAGATATCTATACTATTTTATTTTAAGATTTAAGAAATCTATATTAGTTTATTTTCTTTTAACTAGGATTAGTTATTGGGTTTAGTTACAATGATATGACTTTTATAATAGACAGTGTCAAAGTTGTTGATGTAGGGATATAGACAATGTCGAATATTTCATGTTTTCTATAATACATTTTTTCTTTTTCTTTTTTTCTTTTTATTGTTCTACTTAAATATCGAACCATTCAGCTATCAAATCAATCTATGCAACCTTCTAAAATGGTTTAATTGAAATACATGTAATAGTGCACATACTTTTTTCTTTAGTAACAAAATTCGTACCTTTTTTCTTTAAATTTGATTCAAATTCAATGTCTCTCAATATTTTTTTATATAGGTGTATTTAAGATATGTATCCTAGTTCATTTTTTTTAGATACTTGTATTTAAAATATCTATACTAGTTTATATTCCTTATATAATTATATTTATGATATCTATAGTAGTTTATTTTCTTTATATAGTTGTATTTAAGACATCTATACTAATTTATTTTCTTTGAACAAGGATTAGCTTTAGTTCAATCTCACGGACGTAGATAACTATATTTCAGATATCTATACTAGTTTATTTTCTTTTAGTAAAGATTAGTACTTGAGTTTTAATTCAAACCTCAATTGTAAATAGCTATATTTAAGATATTTATACTAGTATATTTTCTATAGATAATTGTATTTAAGACATCTATACTAGTTTATTTTCTTTTAGCAAGGATTAGTATCTCGGTTTGTTGTGAAGATAGCTATATTTAAGATGTCTATACTAGTTTATTGTCTTTTGGTAAGGATTAGTACTTGGCTTTCAATTCAAACCTCAGAGTGGTTGATAGTTGTGTTCAAGATGTCTATACTATTTTTTTTACAAGGATTACTTCATGTGCTTCAATTTCAATGGCACCACTTTTCACTATTGCATACTTCTTTTTGCTTGATTTAACAGCAAATTCATTTATGTAGACACTAAAAGGTGCCAAGTTCAAATATTCTAAGATATAACTTTTTTATGTTGTTGTTCTAGTTAAACATTGAAACCTTTAGCTATGAAACCATTTGTGCAACCTTCTAAACTAGTTTAATTGAAAAATATATAATTATGTACGATTTTCTTTATTAATATTTTGAAATGTAATAGTGTGAATTGTGACAACAACAATTCTTATTTTTACTTTAAATTTGATCTACATTAATATCTTCCATATTTTTTAAATAATTATATTTAAGATATGTATACTTTAGACAAAGATTAGCTTTTGTTACTCACAAGATTTAACCCTAAAATTGTCGATATAGAAATTTAAAAAAGTGTATAATTTTGTAAATATGTAACGGTCGAAGTACTAAACCGTCTACGAAACGTTTCTAAACTGGTTTACTTTGAAATGCATACAGCTGTATTCTCGAACGGATTCGTGGCTCGCGACCTCACAATTCAGAACACAGCGGGTCCAGAAAAAGATCGGGGAATTGCTCTGCTGGTGCAATCAGACAAGGCAGCCCTTTACCATTGCAGGTTCGACGGCTACCAAGACACTCTGTACGCGTATTCCCTTCGCCAATTCTACAGGGAGTGCGAAATCTACGGAACCATCGACTTCATCTGTGGGAACCCATCGGCAATCTTCCAAAAGTGCAGCATTTATCTGAGAACACCCATCCACGGTCAGCAAAACGTGATCACAGCTCAAGACAGAGGGAGCCCGAATGAAAACACAGCAATTGTTCTCGACAACTGTAAAATCGCCTGGTCCAACGACGCTTCTAGCCGCTCTGTGCAGACATACCTGGGGAGGCCGTGGGGATCCTACTCTCGCACAATTGTCATGAATTCTCAGATGGATGGTCTTATTGACCCACGTGGCTGGCTTTCATGGCCCGGCCGTGACGACTCGCAGACTGTATATTATGGGGAGTACAAAAACTCGGGACCCGGGGCTGACACTTCGGGAAGATGCAAATGGCCTGGGTTTCACGTGCTGAGCACCGCCAGTGTTCAACCCTATGTTGCATCTGCTTTGCTCCAGATCCAGGATTGGCTTCCATCGGGAATTCCTGCTGACCGAGACGTCTAACATTCATAGACTGTGTCATAAACCGCCAACCTTCTTTTAACAATAATTTGAATGTACGTGTTCCATAGAGGGAGCTTTTTTCGACATGAATAGAGGGAGCTTTTTTCCCTCATAAAATTCTATGGAAATCGACATGAATAGAGGGAGCTTTTTTCCCTTTTGGGTTTCTATATGTGATTATATAGGTGTTTTTAATGATTTTTTTATGTTTCTTAGAGAGTCATAAAATTCTATGGAAATCGACATGAATAGAGGGAGCTTTTTTCCCTTTTGGGTTTCTATATGTGATTATATAGGTGTTTTTAATGATTTTTTTATGTTTCTTAGAGAGTCATAATAATAAAAGAAATTATTATTAATCTAAAGTGAAACAAAAATGAATCTATACGCTCTGCGAATGCGAAAGTGGCTCGAATCACTAGGTTTTCTCATAGGGGTAGGGCTCCCCCTTCACACGCTGGGGCGAAATATGGTTGGCAAACTGTGAAGAATAGGAAAACTAGGGAGTAGAGAGAGTTATGGCTGAGGAAGGTGCAGACATCATACAAAATAGGGCTTCAAAACTATGGGCGATGCCACTCACTTCTTGGACTCCTAATTTCGTTTCTGGAGCAAACCGTATGAAATTAGGTAGGAGGAATCCTCCTCCTCTAAGGGAACAATTTCGGCTTGATGTGAAAGCTCCTCCGCGCCTCTCTACTCATAACAGGTGTTTACTGCTCCAAGATGGTGTGAAGGGTTTTTAAAAACCAGCCCCTATTAACAAAACTCAAGTTCATTACACTTCTATTTCCAAATCTCAAGAAAATCTTGGGCATCTCAAAGCCCTTTTTCCTTACAAACACCAGGTGTGGCAAGACAATAGGAGTTCCAAACCCATGGCACGGTATTGACCAAAGAAAAAGGGGAAATTTAAACCCTAAAACCACAAACCATGGAAAAGAGTCCCAATGTGGTTGTCGTAAAAAATATTTACACTAGGGGTTTGAGGGAACATTGAAGAAAATATGGTCTTTTTACAAAATGGTGTGGTAATGGGCAACCTATTGAAAGCATTGCTAGCTAGTGGGAGAAAGCATACACAGCCAGGTAAGTATTTATATTCTCCTTGAAATTTTTTTGTTTATTGAGTGTAGAAATGAAATCTTAAAATATGAATTGTTAAATGGGGATCATTTCTTTTATCAAGGATACAACTTTAAATTCTTAGAATGACAACCTAAATTTGATCCTAGCCAACATAAATTCAAGAAGATATCAAAATGGATCAGATTCATAAATTTACCAATTGAATTGATGCACAACCAAATATTAATTAGATTAGGAGATGAATTGAGTGGCTTTATAGCGCTGAAAGAATACTTCTTGCTTTCTTCTAATGTAAAAATGCTAGTCGATGTAAATATTAACCTAACCCGATTAAAAATTATGGAATTAATTATTGATAATGATACATACCTTATTAAATACGAACTTCATCAAGGGCCTATATCTAGGAAGGTGATTATTAGATCGGCTGATATACCTCATAATAAGGGAAGGACAACCAATACTACGCTCCCCAAAATGGGTAAGTGGATCATCATTCGGCTCAATGAGGAGAAGGGAGGATTCACGGTTGAAAACCAACCCTAGAACCAGGATGGATTTAAGAAACCTAATGTTTTGAACACAGTAAAACAAGTATGTAATAATCCCTTTTTGAGCTAACTTGGAAATTGGGATTATTACCTGAACTTCTTCTTCTTACTCTATCAAATGTTGGTTCTTAAACCAAAGTAATTTAAGGTATATGATTTATCAACTACTATAGCTAATATAAGGTTACAATTATATGCGATGATGATATAGATTTGGTGGCAATATCTGATATACAAATATAAATTATGTTATGAATGTAATTACTCTATCAATCAACGATATTAGGATGATACTATGATATAAACTATATTTCTATGCAAGTCATTAATATTACTTACAACAATGAATTTTTGTATTTTAATTATGCAAATATAATGATTCGCTATCAGCGATATGTTTTTGTTTTTTATCAATCTTTTATTCATGCAATCAAAGTGTTGTCTCTGACCAGTGATATGTTTCTTGCAAATTTTATACCAAAGTTGCTCGAGAATATCCAATGAGGACAGAAAAAGGAAGTAGAAAATGCCTAATCCTATTGCGAAGGATCGATGGCTTTCTTATTGTATTGGATGGGAAAGAGTACATCCCTTCAAAGTGAGGCGATACCTCCTTGCCTATCATTCCCCTTCTATAACAACCTGGTTAGCATCTTGTTTACATAAATTGTTGCTACCTTGATAAACGACGACTTGTGCATATAATCATCACTCAACTAATATCGATTGTGTTGTTACTAACCAATGGAAATCGATACTACGACTCTCTATGAACTATGCGACTCCCTTCTATCTTATTTGACATCGACCAATCTCTTCGACGTCTCCTAGCGGATATTCAGAGATAATTGCCACGCTTCATTCTGAACCATTGATCACAGGAGCCATGGAGTATTTGAGACATGATGTGCTACGCCAGCGAAGATGAGATTCTTATCAGGGGGGTTGACTTCTACGTTGTCGTCACTTCCGATGGAGATTTAATAGTTACGACTATTAGCCACGAAAGGTAATATGTTGTTGGGAACACTAATAGTCGGCTAAGTGTTAAGTCGACAGTTTAATATTATTTTCATATTATAATTATATATTATTATACTCAGATTTATATTATTACATTATATATATTTTATTATATAACAATATTATTATTAAATTTATTATATTAATTTATATTTATTATATTATAACAATATTATTGTTAATAATAATATATTATTATATTGTATTATTAATTATATTGTATTATTAATCATATCTTAATCATATTATTATATTAATGATAATAATATATTTTACAATAGATTTGCTATTATTATTTTATTAACATTTGAATTATTTTATCTACATTGTAATCTTCTTATTTTATTTTATTTATTTATTTTGATAATATAATATTTTAATTTTGTAATCATTATTTATTATTACTATGTTCTATTTAGGAAGGGGCCGTGACAGTCCACCCCTCCCAAAATTTCTTGTCCTCAAGCAATGCAACCCTTAGGTGGTGTTGTTGTGAACCTCTGATATCCATTTTGGATCTTCAAATTGATTCATATCTTGATTATTCTAGTTTGTTCTAAGTTACCAATAAACAATGGACATACACGATACAAATATGAAGCATAAAATTGGATGCATGAAGACACAAAGTATACGCATGAAGACACAAAGCATACACATAATAAAAGCTTTGTTAGATTACAATTTGAAATAAGCCAAGGTAAGGTCCAGATTTTTTTACTCCTTCACTATGTTCTCGACTATAAACTCTGCAACAAGGTGAACAAGCTAGCGTAAAATTTCAAAAATGTGATCATACGATTATAACTTTTAAGCAATTTGATGATTGAGTTATACTCATTTTGACCAAGGTCATCTCATACTAAGCCCAAGAGTGGAGGTTTGCCCCCTTGGCCTCATTGACAAGTCTTAGACAGTACGCAAGGGGGTTTACTTAGTCAGATGCTTGTCTTTCTTCCTTATCCATGCCTCATCTCCTCTGTTCTAGAAAAATTAGAAAGGTCCTTAGTGTCTATCCTTTAACTAGTACTGCAATAGGGTGCTCTAGAAATTCTCCCTTTATTGCAAAGCAATAGGGTGCCCTAGCGATTCTCCCTTGATTGCAGACACCGTAGGAAATGTACTTGCAATAGGGTGCCCTAGTGATTCTACCTTAATAACAGAGGAGTAGGGTGTCCTCATTGTGGTTCTCCCTTAACTGCTACTATAATAGGGTGCCCTAGAGATTCTCCCTTAAATTCAGGCTCGGTAGGAAAGGTAATTGCAATTGGGTTCCCTAGCAGTTCTCCCTTAATCGAAGAGCAGTAGGGTTCCCTCATAGAGGTTCTCCCATAAATGCTACTGCAGTGGGGTGCCCTAGCCATTCTCCCTTAATTGCAGCCCTTTTTCCTCTTTAATTAATTCATTTCTTAAAACCTTTAATAATAATAATCAAAATTACAGTGTAGAGAACATAAATAGGTAAATCATTATTACATTACCGATTAAGACAACTTTCCAAATTATTATTACAATTAGGGTTGAACTTCCTTGAAGCTCCATTGACTCTTTCCTTTGTTCATTGATTGAATGTTGTTGAGGTTCCCGTGATCATATTTCATTTTCTTTGGTGGCATTTCTTATGTTTCTGTGTCAAGTGTCATGTCTATTCTATTATCTTGACTCCTTTTCCCAAACTTATGCCCTGGTTCCCATGATTCTTTGCATCTGAAAAATAACTTCTTCCTTCTTGGTTTTTATCATTGTTTTTGAGCTTTATCATCTTGGCATATGTGTCTGCGTTAATAATTCTCATTGCAATGGAAGCATTTTGTTAGAATTAATCTTTCCTTGGTTGTCATATTTACTAGGATAAACCAAGGTATCCTTTATATTATTCTTGTAACTTAGATATTCCTCCTTATGAGGAATCCTACACTTGTCTCACACACTTATGATATGTGGCATTCATAGAAATGGGAGTTGCAATGTAACTCCTTCCTCACATCTCTATTAAAGAGATGGCTCTCTTTCTCTCTTTAAAAAACACAATTTTTCTTATCTTCTTGAATATCATTGTAAGAGCATAGCTCTCTCTCTCTCTCTCTCTCTCTCTCTCTCTCTCTCTCTCTCTCCTAGGCATTTTTTGCCCATTCATAATATTATCACAGGGTTTTTTTTATGCTTTTCCCC
>MU227674.1:1427858-1484114 GCA_018584345.1 Thuja plicata
GAGAAGTAAATGTAATGCAAAGATGGAATGATCCATTGGATCTGACCTAACCTAAGATCTACGATCTTGTTTAAGCGGCAAAAGATTTATCTGACCTAGACAAAGAGGTATATGATAACCTCAGGGGTTATTCATTTTGTGTGGAAGTGGATCGATGTGTATGCAAGAGGTTTGCATAGTTGATTTACTGTTTAGCATGATCTAGCAGAGAAGGCAAAAAGGTAGAGGCAGAGTGTTGCAGATGTGATTGCTTGACAGATTTTCAAGTAGATCAGAAGGTGTAAATGACAATGCAGGCTATTTAGTAAGTTAACATCAGAGCTGTAATTGGATCTGAATTGCAAAGTAAGTTGTATGTACCAGATCACAAACTGCTGAATACTTTCTTACCATTGTATCATTTAAATCCTCTAACAAGGTTGACTTAACAGTCATTTGTATAAATCCTCTGAAAAGGTGACATTTAGATTGGAATGTTCTAAGTCCTCTAACAAGGCCACTCCTAACAGGGTGATTAAATCCTTTAACCGGGTCATACCTAGCAGTGTGTTATTTTAACCTTTAACAGGGTTGGCTCCTCATACGACATCACTTCAGAAGAGTGAAAACTTGGTAGCATGTTACTGGTGGTTTTTCCCATATTGGGTTTCCATGTTAAATACTTGTGTCAACTTGTGTGAATACTTATGGTTTGCCTTACTGTTATGTTACTACAAGCTAATTTCAATTGACAATAAACTGCATAATTAAAGTTGTTGATTTATGCTATTGCTGCCGAGTAGATCTGAAGTACAGAAAGTTTTATTTACTACATCTAGACCCGAGGATAACTGATTCACCCCTCCCCTCTCAGTTATTCTAAATTCATTCTAATAGGTGCTTGGTTTGTTTGATTTGCTTGTTCCATTAAGGCTCTCACTTCATTTGATATTTTCTCATTCATATTGGATTTACCTCTTCTTTGATAGGTTTGTATTAATTATTCCCATGAGATGGCTAGAATATACTCTGATACCACTTGTAATGATCCATTTTTGGGCTAACTTGGAAATTGGGATTATTACCTGAACTTTTCCTTCCTACTCTATCAAATGTTGGTTCTTAAACCAAATTAATTGATGGTATATGATTTATAACCTGTTATTGCTAATATAAGGTTACAATTGTATGTGATGATGTAGATTTGGTAGCAATGTCTAATATACAAATATGAATTATGCTTTGAATGTAATTACTCTATCAATCAGTGATATTAGGATGATACTATGATATAAACGATGCTTCTATACAAGTGATTAATATTGCTTACAACAATGAATTTCTGAATTTTAATTATGCAAATATAATGATTTTCTATGAGCGATATGTTTCATTTTTTTATCAATCTTTTATTCATGCAATCAAAGTGTTTTCTCTGACCTGTGATATGTTTCTTGCAATTTTTATAGCAAAGTTGTCGAGAAGATCCAATGATTAATGAAAAAGGAAGTAGAAAATGCCTAATCTTGTTCAGAAGGATTGATGGTTTTCTTATAGCTTTGGATGGGGAAGAGTACATCCCTTCAAAGTGAGGTGATACCTCCTTTCCTATTGTTCCCCTTTTATAACAACCTGATTAACATCTTGTTTATGTAAATTGTTGCTACCTTGATAATCGACGGCTTGTGCAAATAATTATCACTCAACTAATATCTATTGTTTTGTTACTAACCAATAGAAATCGATACTACGGCTCTCTATGAAATATGTGACTCCCTTCTATCTTATTTGACATCGACCAATCTGTTCAACGTCTCCATTTTGAACCACAGATTATTTTGGACATCATGTGCTACGCCAACAAAGATCTGATTCTTATTAGGGGGTGACTTCTACATTTTCGTAACTTCCAATGGAGATTTAATAATTACGACTATTAGCCATGAATGGTAATATCTTGTTGGGAACACTAGTAGGTGACTAAGTGTTAAGTCGATAATTTAAATATTATTTATATTTTATAATTATATATTATTATACTCATATTTATATTATGATATTTTATTCTATAACAATATTATTATTAATAATAATATATCATTATATTAATATTGGACCAAAAAGAAGCACTTATGGCAAGATATTTTTTTGCTCTCCTAGGGTTTCATGAGTACGGCTCTCTGTCTACGCTTTTCTTTTGAGTTTTCCACCTGTCATACCGCATTCACTATGAGAGTCCTCATTAGGGTTAGTTTATAATGGCTCTGGCCAACTTCAGCCCAACAGTGGATGCTGGTGCTCAAGTTACTGCCATGGAAAGTCATGACGACCCCTCTGAACAAGCGACCATGCAAGTTTGTTCCGAAGGTCTTCCATGAGGTAACCGTGATATTGTTCTTAACATGCAAGAATTTGATGCTGCTTGTGATTGGTTAGAGAAATATACCTTGATAGGGTATTTTGTGGGCCGTACTCCTCCTAAAAGTGTTGGAATTATATTGAGATAATTTGTACTGAGAGGGGAGGGGTGAATCAGTACCTCTAAAACTTTTCTTGGTTAGCCCATTAACCCTTAGTCATCAGTTTGTAAAATAACTTGTCTATCTGTTCATCTTTCTTTATGCATATGAAATCATATCATACATTCCATTTGATGTGTAACAGTAAAATAACCATACATAAAATTTGATAACACATAACACAAGATATGGTATCACAAAAAACTCCTATTAAGGAAGTAAAAACTGCGGTGGGGATTGTTACCCACAAACTTCACTATCGAAAGATAAGAAGAGCCAGTTAAGGCTTACAATTTGGTCACTTTTGATGACCTACCATGTTAGGAGTATTATAGTGGAGACCTGTTAAGATCTACTTTGTTTGAAGCTTTTAACAACACTATTAAATGTGCACTCTGTTAAGAGATTTACAAAGGACGGTTAAGTCCACCTTCTACAAAAGGATTTTAGATGTGATGCACTTGTTAGAATGCAACTACATAAGTATTTGATCTGATGATAAATGCAATCTTTAATTGCTAATATCAGATCCTATAAAGCTCCAAAAATACTATTAATCATCCTTCCATGATTGAGTATTACCTTTAACTACTCGTCGGTAGCCTCTGTGTGTTCTTGTTAACTGATGTATTCTGTTTCTGCTCTTTGCATGAATTCTACCTTCTGCTCATTAGATGCTCTTCATGGCTATCAATTATTAAGAATTCATGTACTCACAATTGAGTACGAACATCTATTTATACTAATCTAGGCTCAATTCTTGATTCATGCATTTACACATTAACTCTAGAATCAAGATATACAACTTGATCTTGATCTATAGTTAGATATGCTTTTGATCCATTAGGATGCTTTAAAACATTTACATAAAGCATGCATGACCATCTAATATGATTTACAACAAAAATAAAACTCTATAAATAGATTTACATTGCTTTAATCGACGTGTAAAACTCAGATCCACAATTTGTGGGTTCTTGATCTGTCTGTCGGTTCTGATGGTCGGTTTTCTTGATCATTGATGTTCCTTCTTGAACATGTCATTGGGTATGCTTGTCTATTTCTGTCAGGTTGATTCTGGAAACTATGTTTCCGGTAATGCTTGTGTTCACCGGTAATGCTTGTGTTCACCGGTGAAGCTTGTCACATTTATACTTAGCATTTTTCTAAAAATTCTTTGTGCTATCGGGTATGCTTGCATTTCACCGGTACTGCTTGTGGTTTTCCGGTGATGCCCGCTGTCTGCCGGTAATGCTTTCTGTTTGTGTTTTTCCTCTGAGTATACTAATGGAAAAATAATGTCATCAAAAAGTATTCTGAAAGATTGGGTCAACAAGAGCTAGACCCCTCATGGGGTCCGCCTTGAAGGTGTTCAAAACCTTAGTAAAGGTTTTTTCCTATTTTTTTTTTCCAACCTTTCCCAAGCGGAGGCAGTTTTTAGTCATGGCCCTTGGACCGTTAGGTCTTTTATACTTGTGTTTCAGGGGTGGTCTCAAGATTTTACTATCTCAGATGACAAGAAACTTAGGGTTTCTATTTGGGTTGAATTTTTTGGTTTCCCATTGCCATGTTGGCCATTTATCAAATCCATTGCCAAAACCCTTGGCAAAGTTGTTATCATGGAGCATGATAAGTTTTTCAATGCTCGACCATAGAAGCGTGTTTGCATTGAGGTGGGCCTTTCCAAGGACCTCAAATACTTTGTTGAGATACAGGTCGACTCCCACACCTTCTCTCAGAAGGTTCTTTATTTGAACCTATTAAACACTTTTTATAGGTGTCAATCGGTGGAACATAAGATAAAGAATTTCCCTTTGGCTATTCCTCGGGTCAAGCTGCAGCCAAAGGAAGTGCCTGTTAAAAATTTAGAGGTTGGAAAGAAGGAAGAATGGACCATGGTAGTGCGAAAAGGCAAGGCCTCTTCAACTCACAAGTAGGCGGCCGCCGCCTCCACTTCTGCTCCTCCGCCGGCTCCCTCAGAAAATGAGAAATTACCGGCCACCGAAGTGCCACTGGTCATTCCTCAAATTTCAAACCTTGCTTCTCAGGGAAATCTACAGCTACGTGGTCTACCAACCCAGGGGTGGTGCACACTCCGCATGTTGTTTCATCAATTGTATCTTCGCAGACATTGCGTCGGTCTCGCAACCCTCATGGTCGTGCGGAAGACCCAAAGGAAAATAGAGGTATGTCTCCCTTGGAGAATTACCATCCGGCTTTGGCCCCATTCCAAATTTCTTGTAGAATAGTTTCTCCTCTCTTGAGGATGAGGAAGATATGCAATATTTTTCATGAATTTTTTATCCTAGAATGTACGAGGTCTGACTGACCTCTCTAGAAAGTACTATGTTTAGGATACTCATTGCAAACTTTGTAGTCTGGATGTTTTGTGTTTACAGGAAGTTAAAATCTCTATATTTTTGCTTACTTCTGCTTGTCATGTCATATGGATGAACGACATTGTGTTATCTTCTTAGCATGAAGCTGGTAAAGGTGGTGTCACTACTTTTCTGTCACCTCGCCTTCAATCTACTATTATTGCGCATGGCTCTGATCCTATGCAACAAGTAACTTGGATTTTGTTGTCCTTCAACAATAATTCCTTCATTATAATTAATGTTTATGCTCCCAATGATGATGTGGAAAGATCTCAACTTTGGTGTTGGGTGGCGGATCATTTGTCTCCAGCAACTTGGGTGATGTGTGGGGACTTTAATATGGTTGAGTTGGCTTTTGACAAGGAAGATATTTTTCTTTTTCACTGGACAGTTGGTGAGCGGGAAGCATGGTACTATATGCGCAATAAATTGGGTCTTTTTTATTCCAATGCTAACCGTTGTTGGTAAAGTGGGGTCTGGCACACTTGGTCTAATTTTAGAGCTGGTTCTGACCACATATTTAAGAGGCTTGATCGTGCTATGATAACTACTCAATCTTTTTTCTCTTTTTTTGAATATCGGGAGTTACTTGTCATTCCCTTGACAGATGTGACCTTGTCAGATCATTACCCCATGTTTTTTGGCATCACGTGGCAGTCTTCTACTCGGAGGGTTGTTAGAGCACAATTTTTTCTTAACACGTCTGTGCTAAATCATGCTTCCACCATTGCTCACATTCTTTGAGTCTGGAATTTAGAGCCTTGACCCTACAACCATGTTGGGTGGATCTCTTGGTGGAATGATGCCATCACCCGTACGACTAGATTACTTCACATCTATGGCCACTAGTTGGCTATGTACAAGAAGCGGTCTTATGAAGCTACCACTAAAGCCCTCTGAAGTGCTTCTGATGCTCTTGCTTTGAATCCCTTTGATTTTGAGCTTCATCTTAAACTTGCCCAACTCTACCATAAGAAGCAAATTGTAGACAACTATGCTACTCGGGGAGCTCAAATCAAAGCTCACCTCCACTAGCTAGAGGTGGGTGATAAAGCTTCTAAATAATTCTTTCACGCTCTCAGAGCCCATCACGATCAAAAAGATCAAACAAGGTCATGAAACTCTCTCAGAGGTTCCTGATATTCTCTGAGCCTTTGTTCAACACTATGAAAAAGTGTTTATTTCACAAGGAAACTCAGTTTATTGAGAAGAAGCTCTCAGAGCGTGTATTTCTATTACTCCAAACCGCATAGCAGTCGAGTAGTGTGCCTTCTGTGAGAAACTTCTCACCATCAGTGATTTAAAAGAGGTTTCCTTTTCTATGGCAGATGATAAATCCCTTGGATGTGATGGCTTCCCTTGTGGTTTTTACAAGCATCTGTGGGATGCTATTGGTCTTGACCTGCATAAAGTGTATCTCGAAGCCTACCATAACAAAATCCTGGGTGCTATTATTAATAAAGGAAACATCAAATTCATACCTAAAGCCGGTGACCCCAAAGATATCTATAACTGGAGACCCATCACCTTGTTGAATGTTTCTTAAAAAATCATTGCTAAAACTTTGGCTCTTAAGATTAGACACCTCCTTCCACTGATTGTCCGCCCTGAGCAGACTGGTTTCATTAAATCCAGATATATCCTTGACAACATTATTTTTGTCTAGGAGGGAATGGAATGGGCTCATCAATCCAAATAGTAGACTTTGTTTCTCAAAATTGATTTTTCCAAAGCTTATGATCACATTGAATGGACTTTCATTCTTGCCATGTTGCAAGCTATTGGTTTTGGTCCCAATTTTTTGCAGTCTGTTGAGATGATTTTTGGTGATGCCATTGCATGTATAACTATCAATGGCTTGAAGTCTAACACCTTTGGGATTTTTAGGTCCATGCGCCAGGGTTTCCCTTTGGCTCCTACATTATACGTGCTTGCTACTAAGGGTTTTGGTTACCTTTTGGCCAACTCTGTTTCCTTTGGATTAGTTTGAGGCATCTCTCTTCTGAATTCCTCCTCCCAGCTTGTCAATGGTCATTTTGCTGATGATTCCTTTCTCACTCTCCTTGAGGATAAGGAAAATATTACTAATGCCCTGCAGTGTTTGGAGACTTTTTGTCAGGCCTCTAGGTCTACTATTCAATGGCACAAGACTCTCCATTATAGACAATAGTTTCTGCTAGCCCCTCCTTGGATGGCTAATTTTGATTGGAAATGGGTTCAACATGAGGGTTTTTTCCAATTTTTGGGCATCCCCTTCACCTTTCAAGGCTCTTTTTTGGATTTATGGAATTCAGTGATTGCTAAAATTGAAAAGAAACTTCAGTACTGGATTACTAAGCCCCTCTCTCTTGTGGGGAAATTCCAAATTTGTTCTAAGGTTTTGGCTTCTACCCATGTTTACTATTCTTCTTGCTAGGCTCCTTCTAAAGCCTCCTACCTTAAGCTGGAGTGTCTCCTCAGAGATTTCCTCTGGGATTGAAGAGTTGATGGCCATGGGTTTCACAGAGTTGCTTGGGATTACTATTGTTTTCCTAGAGAATCTAGTGGCCTCAGTCTTCTCTCCACTCAGAAGAAAGGACTTTCTCTTTGTGCTAAATGGATTATTCATGCTCTCTCAGGCGATGAAGCTTGGAAAATTCTTGTTAGGCATTGTATTTATTCAAGCTATCCTATTCACAAACCTTCTTGGAAGGGAATTGGTCTTCAAAACCTCCTCATTATGTGGGAGCCTATGCACATTCAGGGCACCTTTTTGATCAAAAGCATATGGAAATCCTGGGAAGCTATCAAACCTTGGCTCCACTGGGATGGTGATGGCTTTTGTGATGGGATTTCTTTGAATCAACAAAACCTCTGGTGGTCTCCATTTTTCTCCATTCAGGGTATTCCTCTGGCTAGAACTCAAGGCACTAGTTCTACATTTTTTCAAACGTGGTATCAGAACACCTAAGGACCTCTTTTCTAGGGGCACCATGAGCCTTTTCTCTTGGGAGGATATGCAAGCCCAGTTCTAACTTGTTCATCCAGATCATCCAACTTATGATATGTTGGTTTCGACCATTTGAGATCATTTGCTTCATAAGCTCAGAGTTCATTCTATCCACCCCTGGTGGGAATATTGGAAGTGGTACACTGCCACTCCCTTCAATAACTACAAGCCTAAGATGGGTTACAGATGGTTATCTCCTCATCTTCCCATGGTGGACACTCTCAACTAGAGATGGCACTTGCACTCCTCTCCTCATCACTGGAGCTCTCATTTCTAGATTATTTGTCCTGCTATCACAGAGCCCAAGATGGCTCTCTTTTCTTGGTGTTTTCTCTTTCAAGGCCGATTCCTTTGGGACCTCAGCTCAAGAATATGGGTGTTCCTGATCCTCGGTGTCCCTTTTGTGTGAACCCAGAGTCCTTTTTGCACATCTTCTGGTTCTGTAGAAGAGCTCAATAGTATTGGGAGTGGATTCATGATTTTTTTAAACCATTCTAGCCCAAACCCTTCTCCTAGCATATGATTTTCCTGGGAGACTCTCTGAAATTTCCTTCCAAGTTTACCCAGATTTGGCATACTTTCAGGATGAAGATTTTTTTCCCTTTGTGGAAAGATAGGAATGTTGTTCTTTTCACTCACAACTTTCTTGATATTAATGTTGATTTATTTAATAAATCTCTTATATGTAACAATGTTATGATATAGATTCAAGTGCAAGCTACCAAATTTATGCTGGAGGTAGCCCAACTTTAGGAGCTGCTCAATCATTGGGGCAATGCTCCCTGTATGGTTGCTCGAGTCTAGGATTTAGTTTCTACGGATGGTACTCCACCCAGAGGTCGTTGCCATGGCCATATCTCTTTGGCTCACTGCTCCCACACTCCACAATCATAGGCTCCCCACTACCACTCTCCCAGGGGTGGCAGTGATGCCTGGCGGCGTTGCTCTGCTTCTTTGCCTCACCTCTCCTCTGGCTAGTCTTTGTATCCAGTTATTTTTGCCCCTCTTGATGCTCCTGTTGTTCACGGTGGCCCCTCTTGGCCTTTTTACACCTCCTCAAAGTGGTCCTTCCCCCACCTGGATTTGGTTATTTCGTCACCTCGGGCGGAGGAGAAAGAAAAAGATAGAGATGATGCTATTGATGTGTTAGTAAACAAAATTGTCTTTCTAAAAAAATCCTTTTAAGTTTACTCTATCACCCTTAAAAGACAAACTATTTGTTGGGTAAGTATCTTTTATGATCACTTCCCTCTGAATTTTATAACAGGTACAACTCCCTAATAAGATATTCAATGAAATTAAATAACTATTCAAACGGTTAGCTTTTAACCATAAAGCTTATAAAGGCTGCAATATCATTTTTGATGATATGCTTCTAGGAAAAAATGAAGGAAATATAACCGAAAAAATGAGTAGGAAGGAAACACAGTCACTTCCACAATTGCATTTCATGAAAAATATAAATGACTTCTTAGCCAAAGATAATAAAAAGTAGACACAATCTAGAATTTAGATATTATGAACCAACAGACAAATGTATAAAACAAGATAAACAATATGTCAGCATAGGACACCTTGCTTTTGTTTGTAAACAACACAGATTCAATAACCTTACTGTCATATATTTCAGAAATTACTACACAAATAATTGCCTGAAATCTATTATGTTCATAACATTTAACAATCCAAACTATAATTACCAAAATCTATATCTATCAGCCAAATTTTTTTTGAACCCTTGAAAAGTTTGAGCAGCTAAAATAAATAGTAGCAGAGCACCGAGAGGCCTCCCAAAAAACATGGCCTCTTGGGAAAAAAGTTAAGTAACTAAACCACCAGAAAGAGGACACACGTCCTATAAAGTTTGCATGTTAATTCAGTAAAACTAGATAGCCCAATCAGGCTCCTTATCAATAGCACGATCCTTGCTCCCTACTGGACTTCCTTCTTCATCGATAACTGATTGAGTAGGCTTCCATTCTTTATACGCTTGAACCAGTTCTTTCGTGAGCGACAGATCCAGGATCTTAGAATTTACTATCCGAGCCATAGACGCATCTTTGCTCCACCTCAATTTCTTTACCTTCTCAATGACATTGGATAACTGATCAACACATAGATAAAGCACAGATTCAATCATTGCTACCTAAGTTAAGTAAGAGGCTTTAGGATTGATCTTTTCCCTGATAGTCTTAATTACCGAGTCGAAAACATCTAGAGAACCCCTTAGTTCTTGCTCACCAAAGACTGATGGGTAGGTATAAGTGAAATTAATCACTTGCAACTTAGTCAAGGCAGCTTTTTGGATCTGTTTAGCTTCAGTTTCATATTCCTTATTTTCTGCAATAGTACTCCTTATCAGAGCAATGTGCCAACTAATATTTTTCTTGAGGATGAAGCAAAGAGACTCTTCGGCACCCTTTAGGGACTTTTCTACATATAATTTATTAAAGCTGTGTCTCTCTATCTCCATAAATTTTTTCATTACTAACACCCATTTTTCCTCTTCTATATTCCAGACCTGGCGTTGAGCTTGCAATTCTCCCATCACTGCCTCAGTGTCATGAAGAACTGAATGTGAATCTTTAATGTATTGCCTACCATTATTGAGCACTTGAGACATCCACTCATCAATTGAAGAAACCAAAGTCCACCCCCTTTGAACTTGATTCAGCAATGTTTTACTTTCTGCGGAATTGGGGTCAAACACCTGAGATGATTGGGACAGCGGGTTAACATCAAAGTTGCAAAATGTATTGATAAATTAGGAAAGTGAGACAATGGTCTGCTTCAATTCCTTCTTCTCCTTGCTATCTTGCACTAATGTGATCAACATCTGTTGGGCTATTTCCTTGAAAAGGTGGTTCTTTCCTGCTCTGTCCATAGTCCCTAACTCAATTTTGGTTACCTCAAAATCTTCAATTGCCACATCCTACTTTTCTTCCTTTGGTCTGTAAGTAGCTACCTCAGTTTTCCACTTCCCAATTTTAGCATCAGCAAACATGTGTGCTGTAATTTTCACTTTCTTGGCCTTGGGAGTGTTTTGAGCATATTTACTAACAATATTCTGCACTGGAATTGATATAGGAATCAAACTCCGTTTCCTTTTAACTGAAGAAGTTAACCATTTGGGTGTATCATTAGTTGTTGCTAGCTGAGTGCCAACTTTAGCAGGGGTGTCCATTAAATCTAGGGTTACATCATCGAGGTCAAAAAGATCTTTCCCGATTTGGTCATCATCTCAAATTTGATAGTTCAAATCTCCAAACTTTTCATCCTCTAGGTTAACTATTTCTTTCTGCTCCTGAGTCATCTTCCCTTTTCTTTGTGATTGGGATCTTGATCTGGTAATGCGTTGAGGAGAGGCCATAGTGGAAAGTTCTGCAATAGACTTCTTCTTGGAATCTTTCTTTTTCTACTTATCAAAGGAACCTGCATTACTAGATGGTTTAGGCGAATTAGAAACAGAGGGGGAGGAAAATAAAATTAAAGATTTAACTCCAACTATTTTAGGACTAGACTGTTCTCTTTTTTCCTGCAGCCATTTTTCAGTTAGTTTGAGCACATGCTGTGTTCTGCATTTAATGTCATCTTCCTCCTCTTTCAACCAATCAATATTTATCTCTTCGGTGTCCAGAAGTCTTTTGAAACTGGGTTCAACCAAGTCAGAGCCGTCATCTGTTACCCCCTCTATGTTGAACTATATTCTCATGGACAAAATTTGGGAAATGCAAAGTCTGCTATGGCCTCTCGTCATGACTTGGGACTCATTTGCACAATCCTCCCAAAAATCCTCTAGACGAGGAACTGGAAACATGTGAGATTTAAGACCTAGGCTCCCACTAGCAAAGTTTTTGTTATCAAAGCATGTTTTCTCTATATAATACTTGAAATCAAAATGACCAAGGTCACTTCCAATACTTATTCCAACTTCAATAGTAAGGCATGAAAACTTTCCTAGCTGCAATGAGAAGATTTTCTCCCCTCCTTCCCCAGGAAGAAAATGTTTAAGAACAATAACAAGTTGTATACAGACCTCTGCAAGGATGAAACAATCAAATGCATACATAGGCAATTTTGTAGGGGCATCTTCAAAACCACCAATTCTTATATAAGAGAATCTAGGGAACTGAATATTAAAACTCCCAAATCTAGTCACAAAATACTGAGCTTCTAAACTCATCCTCCTGGCTGAATCTCTGGACATCTCGAAATAAAGCTTACCCATAAAGGTATCATGAACCCTTCTATAATTCTGAATCACATTGTCTTTACGAAGCATAGGAAAATATTCAAAAACACACATGCCATCAATCCAAGGCTCATGAATCATACCATCCCATATCCTACTACATGCAAGACAATGCATCAGATAAGAAGACATGAAAAAGATGCAATATCCAGTAAGCTTGGAACTATTCATTTGTTCTCTCATAGATTCTACAATTAATTCGGCCCAATCCATCTTGTGTTTTCCCTCTAAAACAATTTCTATATAATAGAACAACCAGTCTAAAAACAAGGAAGCCTCAGGTGACCCTCTGACTCTATGTAACATTACTATAATATCACTAATGTATGGATGCACATGACTTCTGCTTAACTTTTTGGGTAAGCGGGAACCTCCCCTTTGGGCATTTAATAACCACTGCTTTGCTATTGCAGTACGGTTTGCGTCAACATTTGGCTTGAACTTAAAAAGAGATTGGGTAGGACAGAAAGCAGAAAAAGTTCACTCTTGGATTTGGAAAGCTGAAGTGACAATTCCTCTATTCACAGCCATTAACACCTCACCATTTCTTTTAAGAATTGATTCGGTTCGCTGGTCATAATGTCTGATACACTCATGGACAGGTTCAGGACATACCCCTGCAGGAGGGAAGCAAGCAGCTACACACAACCCACTACTTAAAATTTCAATAGAAGGAACACTCTCCTCAACAGACACAGTAAGCCTATCAGCTATTCCTTCAACATCATATCCCTCTAAATCTATGTCTATTACAATAGGATTTTTGCACACCAAACTAGACACACTCCCAAACAAATGGAATGCAGACTTCATTCTTGCAAGAACAGACTGAGAATTGCTACAGAAACTCTCGTAAAATTCACAAGCTCTTAAATTTAAACACTGGAGGAGTGATAGCCTGACTTACCTTAATCACTATGAAAAATTCTGCAACTGGAGCTCCAAAAACCCTTACCTCCACTCTTTACGCATACAGACAGTGACAGTATTTCAAAAAAATAATGAATGCTAAGAAGGGTTTTAATAAGAAACACCACGAATGAGTAATTAATTGCCCATAATTAAGGCAATAAAAGCTCAAAGAATGAAGTGACCTCTCACACACATAATTATTTACTGCCACTTGCGCAAACTTTTATGCCGTACGAATTCCTCATTAATTCAAAAACTCAGACATGACTTAACCGCCGCCAATATCTTTCTTCGTTAAAAGCCTTTTCTGAGTGGGGTCCACAACTAAAAAGATGGTGATTGTCCTTTTCTTATGCCACATGTCACTTTTAAAATCATTGAACACTCTTGAACACTCTTGAACCGAGTTCAAGGTTGTTCTTGTGTGTTTATCACTGTTCAAGTCTGTTCCTTTAATATCCCGCCTTCATCTTCAAACTAGAAGTCCCATGCTTAACTATTAATTCCCATCTTTGATTAGCCAAAAGATTTGAAGCTTGTGATCATGAAACACCTCTTTTAGCGAAAACGCTAATCACCTACTATTGCTTCATAAAAATATGAAAGAGCTTGAACACTCTTGAACACTCTTGAACCGAGTTCAAGGTTGTTCAAACATGTTCAAGAAACACGCTAGCAAAAGATTTTCCTTTTTTACAAACAAAGGTGAAATGCAGGGGAGATCCTTTCGCTGAGATTTTGAACATGAGGGCTTAGGCAGCTTGAGATTCACAAAAATAACAAGGCGACTCTAAAAATTGAACACAAGGACAAAGATCAAGGTTTGGACTAACATGATGGATGGTTAGTTCCCAATCCTCCTATCAATCCTAGGGATACCTAGGGTTCTAATGACAGAGATCCTCCTCCTCTAGCTGGAACTTCTCTTGCAGCCTGAAGGATTTATGTTTTTTTTTGATGAATAGTTTCTAGTTTCTACTTCCGTCTGTTGTCATGTGAACTCTTGCGGGGTGATTTTTATATCCCCCAGCCCCTTTTTTGTGAATATATAACTTTGATATTATTTTAATGGAAAAGCACTATTCATAAAAAAAAATTATATTAATATTATTATTTAACTCAGATCAAATGGTAGAGCAGGTGTGGTAGAGTGTGGTCAGTCGGTGACAATGGCAGAACCGGTATAGGAATAGGTAGGGTAGGCACCAAGGGGGGAAGTTTTGGCCAGGTCCTCATCAAAATTGCATAGAAAAGAAATTCGATGCCTGACGGGACCTCACGAAAATCTTTAGATAAAGGCCTTTTGTTCAAAGGGTTTCAGATAAAGGTGAAGATATTTCTAATCTGGGTTTTCAAAAATTTGGTTTTGCACAGAAATTACATACTCACCCAAGCAAAGTGAGGGAAACACATGTTGGAATCAAAGACCCTTTGTAGATATTTCAAGGCAAGGCAGTGGTTCAATTGGCTAAACCCATCTTTGTTAACCCCCATTTCCACGTCAAAATGGGTGGTTCAAAGGATTCTATCCAAAAATCAGATCCTCCTGAACATGGATCTATCCTGGGTGTAGGAAAAACATGAAGGGATCCTCCTAAGGGGAAAGGAAAAATTGGAGATCTCCTTGTCAGAGGTACAATAGGGGATTTTCAGGGCATTGTCTCATATGAAGATGGAGAAACTTGAGGTAAAATGATACACGGATCTCTGTGCCCTCCCAATGAAAAGCGTATCGGGCAAGCCCACCCTCAAAATTTTCAAAAAATTTCTGGGTGGGAAAATGGAAAACCTAAGAGGGTTCCAAAGGGGAAAGGTAAAAAGAAGCCTAAATTAAGAAAGGACAAAAAACCTATATTTGACATATGTGAGAGCACCCCTTCGCGATCCCCTGCAAAGATCTCTTCATGCCTCAGCCTGGAAAATCTTACCCTAGATGCAGCTTCGGGTGGGATCTATTTCATATCCAAATCGAGCCCCCTTCAATCCAAATTTGGGAAGGCCTACTATGATATGGCAGAAGAAACAGGTCCAGACACAAGTTGAAAGACCTAACAAGAAAAAAACCAAAGCAGCCATTGTACTCCCAGAACATATGCTCCAATTCGAGATTGATGTTCTTCATCAAAGTGCAATAATCGGTAAGTGTGCAAAATATTTGGTTAATTTTTCTCAAATTAAGGATTGGGCTTTTAAATCGTGGGTGGGTCTTCAAGATTTCTTTATGCTAGATCTGGATTCTAAATTTTTTATTTCTCTATTTGAATCAAAATCCACGAGAGATGTGGTCCATAAGGAGAAAGGGTGGTTTTTTCTCAGATCAGATCTCTTCACAATATTGTGGACCCCTAGTTTTGCCCCTCATCCGAAGACATGTCATTTCTTTCCCAAGTGGATCTCTTTTCCCTCTCTTCCTCTGGAATATAGGGACCCAAACATTATTGAAGTAATATAAAATAGAGTGGGTATTTTTATTAGGCATGAACTCATACCATTCGAATTCACCCACATGGAGGTCAGGGTGTGAATCCTTATTGATCAACTGACTAAATTTCCCTTAGAAATTCAAATCAACTCTAAATGGGGCTCTTGGACACAAAGAGTAGTGCTTTAGGAGACACAAGTTATTCACGAGAGTCAAGATAACCTGGCTCACTGGAATAATCAGTGTCAAGATTTTGTTTTAGCAATGATTTAAGTGTGCGAGGATCCAATTACCAACCCTCTTCTATGTTCTATTTCAGGGAAAGGTAGGGCCAAATCTTGAGAAAATGAGCAAGGAATAGAAAGACAGTCCTCAACATGTAGGCATTCCACCCTAGATCTAGAAAGAACAATTACAAACTTCTTTCTCCATCTGTATCAGTTCCTTTGGCTTTATTATGTCTCTCAACACACATGGTCGACTCTTCGGATCTTGGGCTCCAATTTTAGATCTCACCTTTTAGAACCACATAATCATAAATCAAGACCAGTCTAGGAGTCTTTGGCTAAAGGGATTACATATAAACAAAATCTGGAGATGTTGGAGCACATGAGCCAAGATTCAGCCTCTACTTTACCAATATCGAATACAACTGAGGATAGAGTTATTGTGGTTGAATTAGGGGATCGGACCCAAACCCCCAAACCTATTTCCCTAACTGAGGGAACCAACATAAAGGATTCATCCTTGACTGAGCTTACTCACCTAAATCAGGAATTACCATTTCCCCGTCCAGAGTGTCCAATACTAGCAAAGGAGGCTAAGTGGAATAGTATAAATTAGGATCTCAAATTAGCCAATATGGACATGGACATGGAACTAATGGTATATTCCCTTATATTAGAAGTTGCGGATAGCAAATTGGAGGAATTGAACAATGAAATAGATCATTCCCAAGTAGACTTGGATTTGGAAGATTAGGCCCACCTTTTATAGGAGGGAGAAATTGCACTACTAGAGGCTCCAACGGAGAAGGTTGTCGCATGTGCAATTTTTTAATCAGCCTTAGACACAACTAAGGAAGAAAAGGTCATATCTATGAAAAGGAAAAGGGATCAGCCTTCTAAGGTAAATAAAATCAAGGAGGAAATTTCCACAGGTACTCAGCTTACAATCAACTTTTAGTGGACTCCAAGGAAATGCAAGGAAGTAGCCTCAGGGATGATATCAAAGAAACTTTTTAGAAGTAGGAGGGCGACCAGCTCTCTGAAAGGAACATGAGGATGCTATCATGGAATGTTAGAGGCCTTAATGCCTCTAACAAATCTCATATCATAAAAGATTAGATTCGAGTGGGAGGAGCTGATTTGATGTTACTGCAAGAGACAAAGCTATCAGAAAAAGCAGGAAATAAAATTTTCACAACATTGCAACATAGGGGTTTCTTCCTCACCTCATCATTAGGTGCTTCTGGAGGACTGGTGATTCTTTGGAATAGGCACAAATGTCAAGTCTCTGTTATATCAAAGAACACAAATTGGATGACAGTTGAGGTCACAATCTTTTCTCTCGCTTTTATCCTAATAAATGTGTATGGCCCTATATCTCTGGTTGGAAAATAGAGGCTTTGGTTTTCTTTATCTCAGCTTATGGTAGGACATCAAGGTAAAAAAAGTAATTCTAGGAGGAGATTTTAATGTCACCCTAGGTTTACAAGATAAAATGGGGGGAGCGAATCCATCCCCAAAGGTAATGGACAACATTCAAGATTTTATTGAGGGTAATCAACTACTAGATTGTGTCCCCTCAAACGAGCGTATTACATGGTCTAACAAGAGAAAAGGAATTCATTTTGTAGGTGCAAGACTCGACAGGTTTATAGTGAATTCCCTATGGCTTCTTGAGCATGGGGTCTGTCAGTCCTCAATTCTCTCATTAACTAGATCAAACCATTTTTCTATAATTGCAGAGATCCAACTTGCCCTATCACACAATAGACCTTGGCCATATTTCAAAATAGAGAAAATGTGGTTTAGGGACATGAATTTTCTAACTCTATTACAAACGTGGTGGCAAAATGCTCCATGTATAGCTGGCTCGGCTATGTTCAAGCTGTCCAAGAAACTGGCTTTCTTGAAAACAAACATCAAACACTGGAACAAAAGCTCCTTTGGAAATATATTTAAGCAAAAGACAGAAATCCAGAGGGATTTAGAAGACTTGAAGTAGACCATACTCAGTAAAGGCATGACTGCAGAGATTTATGAGGCTCAAAAAATAACTACTATGAAACTTGAGGAGGTGTTGTTGAGGGAGGAAATCTACTGGAGGCAGAGATCGCGGGAGCTATGGCTATGGGAAGGAGACAAAAATAATGCCTTTTTCCACATGTCAGCAAAATTAAAAAGGCATAAAAACTCAATCTTCCAAATTAAAGATGGAAATGGTTAGATCTTAAATAAGGATAAAGATATTTAAATGGAAGCAATCAATTTTTTTCACATCTCCTCTCCACAGAGGCAAATGCAGCACCCAATCAATCTCCCTCAATTATCGATTGCATTCCGGGTTTATTTTCACCACTAGATAACTTGGCATTGCTGGCACCCTTCTCATTGGAAGAAATCAGATCTATGTTTTTTGCAATGAATGCAAATAAGGCTCCATGCCCAGATAGTCTAACACCCTTCTTTTATCAATAATGTTGGGATTTCATGGGATTGGACATCCTTAAGGCAGCAGAAGAATCTAGGAGACACTCGTGCATGTTAAAAAAATTTAATAACACAACTATTACCCTTATACTCAAGTGTCAGCACCCAGCTTCCTTCGCAGACTTTAGGCCAATCTCATTGTGTAACACCATATAAAATCATATCTAAATCAATGGCCTCTCACTTGGGAAAACTGATACCTAAAATTATTTTTGAACAACAAGGTGGCTTCATTCTGGGTAAAGATATGATTGAAGGGGCCCCTATAGCACATGAAGTGCTCCATTCCATCAAAGAAGAAGGCCTACCTGCCATGATCTTGAAATTGGGTATGACCAAAGCATATGATAGAGTCAACTGGAAAATTTTGAGCCTCATCATGGAAAAACTGGGTATCAACAGAAAATGGATCAAGTGGATCTTGTCTTGCATCTCGGGGGCTAAATTCTCAGTAATGATAAATGACACTCCTTGTGGATACTTCTCCTCATCACAAGGAGTTAGACAAGGGGACTCCCTCTCCCCTTTTCTCTTTATTATCCTGGCTAAAGGTATCAACAGACTCATAACACACAAAAAATCATTGGGTTTGTGGGAAGGCATTAGCATTAGGCAGACGCTATTAACAATCTCACATACCCTATTTGTAGATGACTCTTTATTATTTGGGAAAAGATGAAGCGAATGTTATTAAGGAAATCTTAGAGGAATATTGTGAGGCATCAGGTCAAAAACTTAATGAGGTAAAATCTAAGATCTTTTTATTCAATATAAAACTGAAAGCATGCAAAGTCATCCAGAGGATCTTGGGATTTTCAGTGGTGCAAACATCATGTAAGTATTTGGGTATCCCTTTCTTTCAAGGAAAGGAAAAATTGACATTCTGGGATGGAGTAGTGACAAGAATTAGAGAAAGGATCACATCATGGAAAGCTAGGTGGCTATCATTAGCAGGTAGAATCTTATTAGCAAAATCGGTTTTAAGTTCAATACCAAATTATATAATGTCAGTCATTCTTTCCCCCCCAGCGGTGATGTAAAAGATTTCAAAATGCTTGAGGGTCTTCATATGGAAAGGGAATATGGATGAAAAATCTAAGATTCCACTGGTTTCTTGGAATAACTTTTGTAAACCGAAAACTAGCGGGGGGTTAGGTTTCCATAGAATTTAGGAAAGGAATCTCAGCCTGGGAGCCAAACTATCATGGAAAATTTATGGATGCCCGAACAACCTATGGGATAAGATCATCAAATTCAAGTACCTTAATTTAGATGCACTTGGAAGAATTTTTTCAATAATTAATCCCCCCAAAGATTTAGTAATGTGGAATTTTATTAGGTATCTAGCAGAGATGGCATCCTCCCAGATCTCTCTTGGCATATTAACTTGGGCTCCTAGGCATTGCTCTGGTTAGATTCATGGAATGGCTTACCCCAAATATCTACCCTCCTAAATCTTCAAGGGGCTAGAACTATCCTAGAGCAATGCTGGAGGGATAAAGTGTAAGGCTACTTTACATCGACAGTTGGGATTAGTAAGTGGAAGGATTTTTCACACCTCCCAATTCCACAAGGAGAGAAAATGGAACTAGAAAACATTCTAAGAACAATGTTTTTATCCACCAATGGAGATAGGGACTATCTATTTTGGACAAAAAGCAACTCTGGTAACTATATAGTTAAAGAAGGGTACAGATCTCTGGTCACAAGCACCAACTCCCAACTTCCCATCCTAAAGTTTGCATGGCATAATTTAATCCTTCCTAAAATTGGGGTTTTCCTTTGGTTGGCATTTCAAGACAGGGTATTAACTAGTAAAATACTTAAATGGCTTGGGATCACCGACACCTTCTCATGCCCTTTATGTGGTGCAGAAGTAGAGGATTCTAATCATCTGTTGGTAGGTTGTGAATTGTCACAATCTATATGGAAATGGGCCCTGGCCAAACTCAATTGGCAGGGTCCCCTTCACATATCACTAAATTTGATCTCACACCAATGGCCCCTCCTATTCCAGGAAAATATTTTCTCAATTATTTGGTGAGTAATCCCTGAGATAGTAGTATGGTGTCTATGGTGGGAGAGGAATAAAAGGATTTTCAGAAAGCAGGTCTCATCGGAAGACCAGGTATGCATACTAGTGGAAAATATGTCTCCAAAATGGTTAATGCTCATGTTACAAAGGTGAAGACACTCTCATCTACCTTCACATCAGCCGATAATGTCATTCTAAAAAACTAGAGTCAAATTCGTATTCCTTTCAAAGGAGTTCTATTAGGTAAAATTCCGAAACATCATATAAGAAAAGACATTAAATGGAGACCCCTGGCGCTAACCTCATTAAATTAAATTTTGATGGTGCCTATAAAGGGAATCCAGGCAAATTGGGTGTTGGTTTTTTTCTAAGGAGGTGGGATAAATATCTTATCACAGTAGCACATTACAAACTCCCGACAGGCACAAACAACTTGGTTGAGGTAAGGGCAATACTATGTGGAGTCAGATTAGCAGTTCGCATGGGAATTATAGATCTTCACATTGAAGGTGACTCCCTTATCATTATCTCTTTCCTGTCAACTAAATCTAATGTAAACTAGGAGATAAAATATGTTCTGTAGGAGGTTATCAAAATTCTCCCTATATTCACATCATATGTAATTTCACACTTCTATAGAGAGGGCAACAAACTAGCTGATTGGCTATCAAATCGGGGTGTGGATGGGGAGGAAATGGATTGAGAAATGGATTACAAGAAGGTACATCATAATCAAATGCCATATTTCTTGAGAGGAGAATGTAAGTAGACACACACAGGTAAATACATAGGTGGATAGTGTTGCAGCAAGAATTAACTCAATATTTCCATGTAATAAAGAAACTTAAAGTACCGAACACGTGAAATTTATAGTTGGTGAAAGACGCGAATAATGCATTCATCACATCAAAAAACTTTGGATTTGGTGACATGAAAAATTTGAAACAAAGAAGAATATAACTTTAAGAGTCATGAGGTAAGCAGGTGAGGTGTCATCAGATGGGGATGGCTACATGTACAGGTGAGGTCATCGGGTATAGTATTGAATCTAATTATATCAATCTCACAAGTATAAGCACGTGATTATGAGATCTCCTAGTCTAGAACGCGTGTGATATTAAGCTTAGGGCATTCTAACATTTTAGGTCATCATGATGCGCATTATTGTCATGGGCTATTTATTCCCATATCCCCATTAGTCTCTTACCGTTATACCATAGCATAAATTTCCCTTATAACATTACCGAGGATAGCATGGATTATAGAGAACTTAATATGAGTATTTCTCTACAAATCAAGGAGTGGGAACACCCAATGACAGGGCCATATCTAGGGAGAGAAATGAAGGTAGCTTTTAAGACACTATTGGGTCACATAGTGGAGGCAATCAGAGGCATTATTAGAGATGGAATTCTTCTATCGGAGGCTACAAGACACATTTATCATACCCAGGTAATCTCAGTGTTTATATCAAACTAGTATGATATGCTTCTGTATTATGCATTAATTATCCAAATGGCAACTAAATTGCTCAAACCAGAATTCATGACGGAAGGGGAGCTTCATGTGGCTCTTAAAGGTTATCAACTCTGGAACTCGAAGGCTTGGCTTGGTAGGCTTTTTCCGCCAGAACACCTAGAGGAAAAAAAATGAGTGTGCACGACTCTATGACATTCTAAAGCTAGCTCTAGAGGGACGGGACCAACTACATCTGAGGAGAGAAATAATAAAATTCATGGACATACTTCCAAGTGGGATGGTGGAAAATGCATTCCTGTTATTTGAAAGAATATCCACTATATTGGCTTTCCTGGAGAAGGATGAAAAGGTTAAGTCTCCTCTACATACCATCCCCCCTACATCTTTGGCAACTTCCCAAGTTGGCAGAGGCCATCGAAAGGGGAAAGGTAAATTGGGAATTCAATAATTCAGCTTCACTGTCATTTTTTAAATTTTTGGTATCTCTTCGCAGGGGTCTGGTATTTTGTGTGATGGTCTGAAAGGAAAAAGACTTGGAACAGGGTTTTTTTTACTATGCAGTCACTTAATGTAAGCCTTCATGCTCAAATTTTGTAGGGAAGAACCTAGGGGTCTTCATAAGCACTAAGGAAACAGGTATAAATATTGACCATGTATTCACCAGGCTCTCCATTTTGTGGCAAACATGCTCACATGGGTTTTTGGATGATTCTGGGCTTTTCTCCTCTTCTTGTAAACCCTTTGAATCTTGTATATTCCTTCTTTGTATTGGGCTGGGATAGAGGGTTTTCTTCCTTGCTTCTTTCCCTCTTGAGCCCTTGAAGTAGTATATTTAAATATTAATATAAAATAATATATCATTATATTGTATTATTAATTATATCTTAATCATATTATTATATAATGATAATAATATATTTTATAATAGATTCACTATTATTAGTTTATTAACATTTGAGAACTATTTTATATACATTGTAATCTTGCTATTTAATTTTATTTATTTCTTTATTTTTATATTATAATATTTTAATTTTTTAACCATTATTTATTATTACAATGTTCTATTTAGCAAGTGGTTGTGATAGTCCACCCCTCCCAAAATTGCTTGTCCTCAAGTAATGTGATCCTTAGGTGGTGTTGCAATGCAACTTTGCTATCCAATTTGGATCTTCAAATTGATTCATATCTTGATTATTCTAGTTTGTTCTAAGTTGCCAATACACAATTGAGATACACAATAGAAATCTGAAGTATAAACTTGGATGCATGAAGACACAAAGCATACACAAAGTATACACATTAATGCAAGAAGATATGAAGCAGACACATAGTAGACACATGAATCCACAGAGTATACATGAAGTATACACATAAATACATGAAGCATACACATAATGAAAGCTTTGTTTGATTACAATTTGAAATAATCCAAGGTTAGAGAATTTGTCTTACTCCTTCACTATGTTCTTGACTATAAACTATGTAACAAGGTGAACAAGTTAGCGTATAATTTCAAAATTGTGATCATACTATTATTACTCTTAAGAAAATTTGATGATTGATTCATGATAATTTTGACCAAGGTCATCTCATACTAAGCCCAAGAATGGGGTTTTTCCCCCTTGGCCTCCTTGACAGGTCTTAAAATTCCATATGAGGGGGTTTACTTAGTAGGATGCTTTTTTTTCTTCCTTATCCATGTCTCATCTCCTCTATTATAGAAAAATCAGAAAGGTCCTTAGTGTTTCTCCTTTAACTAGTACTTCAATAGGGTGCCCTAGAAATTCTCCCTTTATTGTAGAGCATTAGGGTGCTCTCATAGTATTTCTCCCTTAACTTCTATTTAAATAGGATGCCCTAGCAATTCTCCCTTGATTGTAGACTCCATAAGAAAGGTAATTTCAATAGGGTGACCTAGAAATTCTCCCTTAATCACAAAGTAGTAGGGTGCCCTCATAGCGGTTCTCCCTTAACTGCTACTATAATAGGTTACCCTATCGATACCATGTCGATTCTCCCTTAATTACATGCTTGGTAGGAAAGGTACTTGCAATAGTGTGCCCTAGTAGTTCTCCCTTAATCGCACAGAAGTAGGGCTCTCACATAGCGGTTCTCCCTTACCTACTACTGCAATAGGGTTCCCTAGTGATTCTCCCTCAATTGCAACCATTTTTCCTCTATAATTAATTCATTTCTTTAATATTTTAATAATAATAAAAATCACATTATAGAGTACATAAATAGGTTAATCATTATTTCTTTACCGATTAAGATAACTTTCCAAATTATTGTTACAATTAGGGTTGAACTTCCTTGAAGCTCCATTAAATGTCTCCTCCGTTCATTGATTTAATGTTGTTGAGGTTCCCGTGATCTCATTTCCTTTTCTTTGGTGGCATTCCTTCTATTTATGTGTCCAGTGTCAATCTATTCTATTAACTTGACTCCTTTTCCCACACTTATGCCCTGATTCCCATGATTCTTTGCATATCAAATCTAACTTGTTCCTTCTTAAGTCTTCTCATTGATTTTGAGATTTCTCATCTTGGCATGTGTCTACATTAAAAATTCTCATTGTAGTGGAAGTATTTTATTTTTTGGAATTATTTCCTATTCTTTTCATCCTTACCATGGAATTGTTTGGTATGGTTGCTTGAGGTTCTATTGCTTGTTGATGAAACTTCTAGCCTCAATGTTGTTTCAATGTCATCTTCAAGAGATGTTTTTTTGAGAGCAATACTAAAACTTTTAGTGAATCTTTTAATCCATCAATTAACAAGTAAGTTAGTCTTTCTTCATCCACCCATGAAACTCAAACTAAGATTTTTTGGAATTCATCAATATAACCTTCGACTGACCCTTGCTTCTTGATTTGAGTTACTTTTTTAAAGTCTTCTTGGGTTTGTCTTTTAACAAATATTTTAATAATCCTTTGTGCAAATTCTTCATAGGAAGTGATATTTTGATGACCTAGTGCTCGGATCCCATGGTAGAACCATTTGTGTGCTATGCCTTCTAAGTGGAGGATAGAAAATTGGAGTGCGTCATCCTCTGTCATCAAGCTAAGGGTGAGATAAGTGTTTAATTTTTGCAGCAAACCATGCACTATGATTTTTTTGGACCTATCAAAATTTTTAAGGATTACTTTGTTTACTTTATCTTTTAAATCTTTATTTGGGTTTAACCTTTCCCTTGTTGGTGCTTCCTATTTTTGGCACTCACAAAATTCCTTAAATGTTATAAGTTCTCTTATTTTTGGTTCCAAACTAGTATAGGCTCTAGCACTATCCATGATGATATTCGTGGGTTGTTCAATTCCTTCTTACCCTCTCAATATCTCTTTTCTAGGTAGGAAAGGGGGTTTGGGTACCCTAGAGGATGAAGATCCATAATGTTTCTCTATGTGATTAGAACTCATGTCCCGCCCATTAGCGGAATTATTTCTAAGATTATCAATTGAGTTCCCCATTGTTTGTAGTGCTTGGAGGAGTGCTTGGTTTGTTTGATTAACCTGTTCCATGAAGGCTCTCATTTAATTTTCTATTTGTTCATTCATATTGGATTTACCTCTTCTTTCATAGGCTTGCATTAATGATCCTTTTGGGGCTAACTTGGAAATTGGGATTATTACCTGAACTTCTCCTTCTTATTCTATCAATTGTTGGTTCTTAAACCAAAGTAATTGAAGGTATATGATTATCATATTCTATTGCTAATATAAGGTTACAATTTTATGTGATGATGATATAGATTTGGTAGAAATTTCTGATATAAAAATTGAATCATGATATGAATGTGATTACTCTATCAATAAGCAATATTAGTATGATACTATGATATAAACGATAGTTCTATGGAAGTGATTAATATTTCTTACAACAATTAATTTATGTATTTTAATTATGCAAATATAACGAATCACTATGAGTGATATTTTTATGTTTTTTATCAATCTTTTATTCATGCAATCAAAGTGTTGTCTTTGACATGTGATATGTTTCTTGCAATTTTCATACCAAAGTTGTCGAGAAGATCCAGTGAGGACTAGAAAAGGAAGTAGAATTTATGCCTTATCTTATTGATAAGGATCGATGATTTTCTTATAGCTTTGGATGGGGAAGAGTGCATCCATTCAAAGTGGGTTGATACCTCGTTTGCTATCATTCCCCTTTTATAACAACCCAATTAGAATCTTGTTTACATAAATTGTTGCTACCTTAATAACCGAGGGCTTGTGCATATAATCATCACTCAACTAATATCGACTGTGTTGTTACTAACCAATGGAAATCAATACTACAGTTGTATATGAAAAATTTTACTCCCTTCTATCTTATTTGACATCAACCAATTTGTTCGATGTCTCCTAGTAGATATTTAGAGATAGTTGATAGGCTCCATTCTGAACCACTAATCACAGGAGCGATGGAGTATTTAAGACATGATTTTCTAAACTAGAGAAGATGAGATTATTATCAGGGGGTGAATTCTACATTTCTATAACTTCCAATGGAGATTTAATAGTTACAACTACTAGCCATGAATGGTAATATGTTGTCAGGAATACTAGTAGTCGGCTAAGTGTTAAGTTGACAATTTAAATATTATTTAATTATTATTTTTTTCTATTGCATATCATAAGTAATAAAAGTGTTACATCAAATTTTACAGATCATTACAACAAGGGCTAGAATGTTAACCTTGGCCAAATCAAAAAGGTGCTCAAAAAATTGCAATTGTTGATTTCATGAAGTATACCATATTATATACAAAATAACCTATGTATCCTAAATAGATAAATCACTAAGGAAGAGCTTCATGATCTACATGAGACTCATTGGAGTTTGGGGAAACTGAATTATATCTAATGATATTGTGGGTTCTAAAAGCCAGTGTATTTGATCTTTCTAACACTCCTTCAATAGGTATCTCCTGTTTGGATTGCTTCACTTGTTGGATGAACTTAGAAAGATTGTTATCAAACTCCACTCTAGCTTTCATGGTAGTGTATCCATGTGCTAGGTCTTTTTTTTCAATGGTAGCCTTTCCATCTCTTAGGATCTGAAATAATTTGCTCTCTTTCATGTTGATAAATGTAGTGACTTGCAAGGAAACATCAAAGCAAATGAGTCTCCTAAGAGACTCAGTAAGATTCTTGTCCTTCCCTGCCATCACATCATTATTTTGAGCCTTCCAAATAATCCACAATACAATAGAAGAAAGGATAGACCATAAAGTATTACAAAATTTGTTGTTGTTAATGCGCCTTGAGATGATATTCAAAACATTGAAATGAGTATTGTAGGTGAGACCAAACATGTTCCAGACTTCAGAGGCAAACAAACAATAAAAAAAGACATGGAGAATAGATTCAGGATGCCTACATATAGTGCATAGATTAGGATCACCATCAGGTTTTTTAAAAGGTAGCTTATGTAGTAGAAGTCTCCACAAAAAATAGATAATTTTGGGTTCAACAAGTTTGGTCCAAATGGAGGAAAAGTATTTGTTCTAGTCAGGTATAGGAGCATCAAGGTGCCATTTGGAGTTAGTATGGGAGAAGATATTTGGATAATGGCTAAGCAAGTGGTATATGTATTTGGTCTTGAAAACGTGAAGCAAGGAGCTGTCTGATCATGCAAGCTGGAAGGAGAACCTGTCAGGGGAGAAAAAATATCAACATATCCCAAATTGTTAAGGGTAGCAGATAGTAGTGCATATGTTATCATTTGTGTTTTGGGTATACCAAATTCTGATTCCACCTTCTCCCATGGAATAAGTTTGCCACTGTAATATATCTTTGGAGCTTATTGATACCTTTCTCTAGCCACTTCTTTGTAGAGAATCCTTGAAGTAAGGCCAGAGGCTTATTTTTATGTTTCAGATTCCAATTTCTACCATAGAGACTTCATACCACAAACCAAACCATTACCTTCAGTTGGACCTATGTTACAAAGAAACTTTCTCACATATTTCCAACTCTTCCAAATAGTCTTGAAGACATTTGAACCTTGAACAACTACCTTACTATCAATTACAAGAAGGTTTGAGTAGCACAGATTATTCCAAGTCTTGGATTTACTAGGATGAACCCTATATAAGTTGTTTCTTATCAAGACCTTCCAAGGTTCTTCCCCTATGGAGGCCTTAGCAATCCATTTAAATGTTAGAATACTTCAGGGATAACTGAGAGGGGGGTGGAGGGTGAATCAGTTATCATCAACTTTTAAATATTTATCTTAAACTTATTAATCCAGATTGATACAAAGTAAATGCACATTCAGATAACACATTACACAACACATCAATTTGGTTACGGGGAAACCAAATGGTAAAAACCCCATTGGGAATTAGTACCCACAAAGAACTATACTGTTTATAGTGATCCCTGTTAAAAGATCTTCCAACCCTGTTAGGAGTTGTACATTACAATGTAGTAGTATAGTGACTTGGTTAAGGGTTGGACCCTGTTAGGAGTCTTTTACAATAACCCTGTTAGGGGTGGTGGACTCACTGTCCAAGTGGTGAAGGCTACAACCTTCTGGTTATTTGATACACACTATATCAACAAGGTGAACTGCTGTTTGTGACACTGCTTGTCTGATCAGTTCCTTTTGTGCACCGATGCTTTAACCTCTTGTAAAGAACTACAACAATCTTATCTATATTCTGAAAGCTTCAACTTCAATATCTATATTATCAACATATGATAAATATAGCTCTGCTGCTTTAACACTCTGCTCTGCTTTTCTAATCTCTGACTTTCACAACTCTTCTTACCATGAATGACCTTCTATAAGTACATAATCCAAGTATGAGATCATGGGACCTATAGGACAACTCCTCTTAACATCCTTGTCAGCTCTACTAAGCACGCAAGTATAATTACAACCACGCAAGTACTAACTGAATAGACACGTCGCTTCATAAAGTCGGCTTCACCAAATTGACCATAACATTGCAATCTTCTTGAAAAATGTTTGGTGCATTTAGATTAATATCAACAACTCATAACTCATCATGAATATACACATGCATATCCTGAAGATAGGCGCAACTCAATAAACACGTTACATATGTCAGCCTTAAACCGTTATTCCTCCAGAACTGTAACCATCAATAACATAATTACATATCTTTATTGAAACTTCATATCTGGGTCTACGTGTATGAACATAGCATAGTAAACATGTCAACAACATGTATCTATCCATGCTGGTCTTCATGTCATCATATGGATAAGTACATACAGAAGTACTACTGTGTATTATATGTTGTCATCAATGACAAACATACAATCAATTGTTTAGAATCAAATCTCCAACATTTAAATGCAAGTGCAATTCCTTGGGTTCTAAGGTCCTTCAACCCTAGACCACCCCAATCCTTCTCTCTAGTGCACCACTCCCAAGAAACTACATGAATCTTCCTTCTCCCTCTACCATCAGACCAAAGAAAGTCTCTAACAAACTTTTGGATAAGGTTAAATTGGTTCTGGTTAAAAATCCAGGTAAAAGAGAAATAAATTGGGTAAGAAGAGAGAATTTTCTGGTACACTTGGAATCTTCCTGGGAAAGAGAGGAGGCTATTTTCCCACTTGTTTAATTTCTTGAGAATCCTATCTTTGACCTAGTGCCACATTTCATTTATATTAGGATCCACAACAAATGGAATTCCCAAGTACCTAACAACATGTTGAGGGCCTCCCCATTCCAAATCAAATTTACCCCACCAACTTGAGGGATTTTGGTCCCATCCTAGCATAATAGACTTGGAGATAGAGATCTTTCTTCCATAAGCCAAAAAAAATTCTAGCTTGGACATGAGGTAACACATATTATTTTCTCCTAGGTTCACGAGGATGGTTGTGTCATTAGAAAACTGGATGTTGGAGACTTCCTGATTATTGGGAAGAGAAATTCCTTTCACTTTAGGGGATAGGGAATCACCCCTAAGTAGGTAATGGAGGGAGTTTGTAGCAATAAAAAAGAGGGAGGGGGAAACAGGGAAACCTTTCCTGATGGACCTAGTAAGTTCAAAGAACTTTGATCTTATTACATTGACCTTCATTGCCGCCATCACTCCATGGAGTAAGGTAGAAACCATCTTGCAAAAGAAAGGTGGGAAACCTAGACTTTCCAGCATTATCATGATAAATTTCTATTCTATTTGATCATAGGCCTTCTCATAATCAATGAGCATCATAGCACTTTTTTTCCCTGAAAGTTTGGCCTAGTCCATAGCTTCCCAACAAGGAATCAGATTTTCTAGGATGTATCTTCCCTTGACAAAACTTGTTTGTATATTATTCACCACTTTAGGAAGCACATTAACAATCCTAAGGGAAAGAGATTTTGCAAGGATCTTATAGCCAAAATTAAGAAGGGTGATAGGCCTCAAATTCTTAACCAGAATCATGTCACCTAATTTGGGAATCATATTAATTAGACCTACATTGATTGTAGGACCTAGGGTACCAGAAGCTATGGCCTCATTGAAATCCTTGTGTAAGATGTTGCAAACCCAGTCAATATTTCTTTTTAAAAATTCAATAGTAAGTCCATCAGGTCCAGGGGCCTTATCATTGGCCATACTCAAAATGGAGTCCCTGATTTTATTCACTGTGAGTTCCCTTCCTATTATAGCTACATCTCTCTCAGTTAATTTCCTAGGGATGATTCCTCTGATCCTCTACCTAGCTGAATCCATGGACCCATTATCTTCAGTGGTGAACAAGTTTCTATAAAATTTTGAGAAGGTATCCATAATACCTTCTTGGGATGTGATATTTATTCCTTTTTCCCTGATACAAGTTATTCTATCTCTAGCTTCCTTATTTTTAAGAGTGTGGAAGAAGAATTTAGACCCTCTATCCCCCAAGTTGAGCTAGTTGATTCTGTCTCTAACTCTAGCACCTCTGGTCCTACCCAACTATAGATTTCTGAGGGAGTCTCTACAAAGAATTACCTTTTCTAAAAGTCTTGGGTCTGTGGAGTTTATCTAAATCTAAATTTCACCCTCCTAAAGATCCTCAACCAATCTATATTATTTCCCTCTTGCGTCTTTATCCTTTTTCTTGCCTACAATCTTGAGCATCTTTTTCCAGGAGTTTTTGATTTGGTTCCATCTGCCCATCTCAGAATCATGTTGTGCAATCTCATCATTATACCAGTCAATGATTTTAATGGTGGCCTGAACATCTTCATCCTTTAGGAGAGAGGATTTTAGGGCAAACCCTGGCTTTCTAATTGGTGTGTTCTCTTGATTTGAGATCAGGTCAATGCAAGAGAGAATAGGATGGCTATCTGAAAGAGTGAAAGGGATAACTTTGATACAATTATCCCCTGGTGGGGAGGTAGCTGAAGAGTTATTTATTAATATAGAATATTTCCAGTCTTGAGTAGATCCTTTTCTCTCCTTTTTGAAAATTAGACTAGGTATACCATATTCCTTTCGAATCCCTTTTCTTCTCTACCAAAGGTTCAAAGATATTCAACTTAGAAATAATTCTATTCCAAAATAAAATTTCAATTCCTCTCAAACCTCCCTCTTTGTCTTGGTCCCTCTCAACCATATTGAAATCACCTGCTGAATTCCAAGGAATGTTATCCAAATCTGAGATCCATTTCCACAAGTCAATTCTGCCATTATGGTCATTGGGAGCATAAATTGAACAAGCTCAAAATAATATTTCCTCCATCTTAAATGTGACCCAGAATGCTCTATTGCAGGGAGAGAATCCCCATTTTTTGATCGATTTTCTCCACTTTGGACCTATTAAGATAGATGTCCCTCCTTTACCCTTCTGATGATTAGGAATCTCTTGATGACATATTTTCTATCAGAGGATTCCAAACCTCTGACATTCTAAGATGCCCAATTAAATGACATGAGTAACCACTACTTGTCAGTATCCATGGGTGCTCAAAAACCCTTGAAACACTGATGAATATCACTTCTTGGGTTTTTGGAAGGTTTAGGGTTACCATTCATTAGATGAGGCCTTCCTCTCTTATTTTTAATGTTAACCCCATCTACAACATCCAACAAGGTTTTTCTAACAGGCTTACTAGCCTTCTTATGCTTCTTTCCAGACTCTGAGGTGAAGATGAATGTATCTACTTCTTCTTTGATGGATACTTCCTGCTCACTGTTGATTTCTCCCTCCTCAAGTTCAAGGTCCTTCTCCTGATCAACCTCCAACACTACCGTATCCTTAGTCAAGGTGGACATCTCTTTTCTTTTCTTCCCTCTAGGCCCAACATAACACTAATCCTATGGGGGTGGAAGGGGGGAGGTGAAGGGATTACAACAATCGAGAATTCATTGATCTTATCATTCAGGGATTGGCTAGGGGTCAATCTGTCTTCCTCAAGTCCACTGTCCTAATCAGTATAAATTACTGCAATAGGGGAGTCTGATGGGAGAAAAATTCTCAAGGCTACCAAACTTATCTACTGATACATCAAGGGTTGTAGGTTTGTCAGAAGAAGCATCTTGACCCAGAGGGAGAATAGAGTAAATCTTCCACTTGGGTCTAGGGATAGATCTAAATTTATCATCCTTTATCTGTATCCTTTCTAATGCAAATTTTTATGCATTTTTTGTTCTATTCTTTGGTTGGGGGGCATTGATATTGAAACCCAATCCAAAGTCTAGGTCACTGGCTCTAGGGAGCTCTAGCGAAGCTTCTGGGATCACCAAGGTTTTTCTTGGGGGAGCAGGTTGTTTATCAAATTGTCCTTAGAGTTTATCCAAGGCAATAGAAATCTTATTTGAGTCTTGCATCCAAGTTACAAGTGTGGTGTTCTATTTTTGTGGGGGACTTTGTTCTAGTGGATGGGTATGGACTTATGGGATTCAATGTTGGGTGATAGCAGAGAGATTACCATTGGTATTCTTAAATGTTGGGGCCGGAGGGTTCACTCCAGATAAGTGGGGATTCTCAATTGGTAATGGATTGCAGTTCTTAACAATAGGACATTCCTATTTTTTATGTCCTTCCTTCCTACAAAGGTAGCAACTATTAATACCACCAATAAAAGTAACAGGGCACTCAATAGGATAGCCACCAAGGTCAAAGTGAAGAGATTCTAGGAATTCTATACCTAGTTTGAGAGAAATGAGTACCCTAGTGTTAGTATGGGGGATTAACACATTATATTGATCCACCCTCAATACCTTACCTACTGGCTCAAGAGCTTTCAAAATTAGGTTCAATAAAAATAAAGGAATATTTCCAATAACCACCCATCTAGGGCTTGAGAGTGCCAAAACTTTGTTATTTGAGGCTTTGAGTGACCATGGGATGACTCTAAACTCATAAGGACCAACTCTCCAAAATTGTCTGTCAACAATGGCTTTTTGAGACTTTGGATCAACGAAAAACATTAAAAATAAACCTTTTTTCACCATTCTACAATATGAGAAATGAAACCCTAGTTTTTGAAACCACTCATTAAGGAAATTATTAGAAGGAATATTTGATACATTAACAAGAGAAAAAAAGCATTATCCCTAAGTCTAACTTTCTCTTGTTCTATAGCGATATTCATTTGTGGATTAGGCTTGATAATGAGTTTGGGAGGTGACAGAATCTTACCTCCATCTCTTGCATCTTCTTCTGAGCCTTGGGTAATGGTCAAGAGGAACTGGGTGCCTTCTGGGAGACTCCTTTCATTTTGGATTTCTTTCTTGAAGGACCTAGGTTTGGGTTGCGCTCCTCATTGTCCATCTACTGCAATATCTTGGGTGTTATTCACCACCAATGCGACATTCTCTCCAAATTGAATAGCCGCTTTGGGATCAATAATAATACTACAAAGAACCCTTTAGTCTCCATACTTATTAGGGTAATTATTAATTGGGTATTTATTGCCACCTACTGACTCAGGAGAGGTGGAGGCCATTAATGGCACACCCATAAGAGGCACGCAGGAAGAGTAGGGAAGCATGCGGAGTTGCCCTAGTTGCAGAGCTATCATCGCCAAAAAAAATGTTTTGAATTTCTCCTAATGCTATTTTAGATATATATCTATCTTTAATTATTATTTTCATATTATACTTATATATTATTATACTGAGATTTATATTCAGATTTAATAGTTACGACTACTAGCCACAAATGGTAATATCTTGGTATGTTACTTTGTCATGGCCACGTAGATCCACCTGAACCCCAATATCTTTTTTTACTAACTAATATCGATTTTGTTGTTACTAACCTTCACCACAAAGATCCCTTATTTTTTATTATTATAATATTTTAATTGTGTAACCATTATTTATTATTACTAGCTTCTATTTAGGAAGGGGTCATGACAAAGTAACATACCATGATCTGCAAGAAAGGATACTCTTAAGAAAAAAAGGAAATGAAAATTGCAGCCCAGTAAGCATAGACAACAACATTATAAGACTGGGGCAATTTGTTGCTATTAACTCCAACCTTCAGAACCTAGAGAAGATTCTTGGCAATAAAAGCAGTAATTCTTTGGAAATCCCCATGGTATTTGATATAATTGGAAAGGAACCTAGAACCGTGGAAATTGAAGAGGGGGAGTTACTTGAGAATGGATATACAATACCCACTACAACACCAATAGTTACCCTTAATGAGAAGAACTCTCAAGATAATATGGAGACAAGTAATGATAAGGGGTAATAATATATAAGACTGAGATGGCCAAGGAATCAATACCAAAGGGTGGTCAAGCAACAAGAGATAATATTGATCTAGCTCATTGGACTATTTATGCAATGAAGTATTGAGTGATCTTAAGGAACGGTTTGCAAAAGAGTTATTGTGTGAAGAAGAAAGGGATCTACAGGAACAATTATTGATTGCTAGAATTTTAGAACTTAAGGAGAAATATATAGATAAAGTAGGAGAGGAGAATATGATGATTCAATTAGATGAAAAGGAGATGGAAATGATAGTTGCAACCTTGGGAATTACACAAACTGGAGTTGTAGTGCATAAAAATGTAAATAAAGGAACAAGCATAAACAAACTAAGCCTATTTGTACATAGTCATGCACACCTCAAAAGATATGGTAAGAATGCATATAAATATGATAAAATGAAATAAGAGATAAAATTTAATCTACTTCAACATAAAATATGAAATGAAAACCTCAATACCACAAAGTGTGGATGATATTGTTGGAGAAAGGTACGTGGTTTCTCACAAAACCTGCAATATGGCAATGCATAAAAGGATGATATAAGGAATGAGGACAAGTCTCTCAATTTATAGACTTTTGAGAGAAATGGATAGTTGGGATTCAAATAAACTTGAGTGCAAATAAGGGAATTATAACATTACAAAAAAATATGGATCCAAATTCATTAAGAGGAAGCTCTATTTATAGAGTGTTGGGAGGCCTCGGTGAGGTAGAGCTTAGGTGGATGCCACATAGGTGACATGTAGTCAAGAGGGGAGGCCAAGAAAGAGAGAGAGTTTCTCACACATGTGTAAGAAACTTGTGAAAATGATAGGTCAATGACATGTGTAGACAAGTGTAAGAGATGGGATGCCCAAGACACTTGGAAGAGGAAAGGGGGTTGAATTGTAAGAAAAGTGGTATGCCATTTTTTTATGGAAAAGTGACTTGATTCCACTTTGGCAAAGAGATTCTCACATGTGTGTGAGAATCTCATTAAGCTAATGATATTAGGAATTAGGGGGACTAGGACTTAATCAAAGATTAATCCCAAATGTAGGCTTAGTGGGATGAGGGTGATGGGTATAGGTTAGGAATCTAGGCTAGGTTTAAGATTTATTTAGATTAGATTAATTCAAATCATGAGTTTTGGAGCATGTGGAAATTTTTTAATAAATAAAATTTATTCAAAAAGGGATTTTGTGGAGGCTTTTGAATAAATAAAATTTACTCAAAAGGAGGATTTATGAAGGCTTTTAAATAAACAAAATTTATTCAAGGAGGTTTATGGAGGAAAACATATTAAAATACATTAGAGGAATTTGAAGGATAGAAGCATAAATTATATAATTAAATATTAAATTTAATTACATAATAGAAGACTTGGGATTTTAATTAAATAAATTTTATTTGATTAATGATGCGTTTGGACCAATTTTTAGCATATACATTTTTCCCCTCTTCGAATCAATGTGCCAACGAAACATTGATTCAAAGAATATTGTTGAATGCCCCTGCCTAGTTTGGTGATGTGATTTGATTGATGCCTCTGATGTCAAAATGTTTGATGAAAAGCCTACGTAAAGTATCAGATGAAAAAAATACCCCAATGTAAGAAAAATAAATTTTTTGATAGGTTGCATGCCCCCTCCAGGGAGAAATCGAGAAAAAATTTAGAAGATATGGGTAAATTGGGAATTTTTTATGTATTTTTTGAAAAAAGTGTTGGATAATGTGTTGTTTTGTGAAAAATAAGAAATTCATCTCTAGATAGATAGAAAAATGGCTCAAGGTAAAACAATTTGAAGTTCAGGGTGAAAAATTGTTGAATTGGATGAAAACACCCTATAAATGAGGTAAAAATGGCAAAATTACTATTCATTTTCACATTTACTATTGAGAATTTATCGCTCCTCCTCTAGCCATATGATTGAGATCATGGCCATTCCACACGCACAACACCATTTTGAGTGAATCTATCAATTCCAGAGACCTCCAGAGTATGGACCTCCGATATGTACCTGTAACCTTTTTTCGGTGACGTCATTTTTTTATGTTTTTCACATGTTTTCAATTTTGTGGATTTCTTTTAGCACGCATGAAGATTATTTTAGTGTATAGGTTTGATATTTTAGTGCATAGGTAGGGTGAATTAGTGCATAGATGTGAGGAGTTGATAGGGTAGTTGTTAGTAGTTTAGTGCATAATCAACCTAGTTTAGCGCAAAACCGAGTTGAGCACATAATGAAGATAGATTAGCACATTCTATGGGAAGAATAACACATAGCCCGAGTGATAGGATGAAGTAAATTGTCGATGTTTTGTCCAATGTGGATGATGTTTGAATTGATTTTGATGATGTATTGAGTGATGTCTAATTTTTGATCTCGTGATAAATGAGAATCACATATTGATGTGTTACCTCATGATATATGAGGATCACAAGTTAACATATATGAAACTTTGATAGGATGTCTTAAATGATGTATGTTTGATAAATAAATTGATCAGGTGATAGATGGTTGATTGATTATCATGATGTGCCTTGTAGGCTGACTTATAATTTCTCCACATGCGAGGACAGTATTTGGGATCTTTCAGTATGATTCTGTAGTTATCCCAAGAGGATCAAGGAGTGATTTATGGGTGTGGATTGGTGTCTTTGATAGATATTACACATTACACGGTTAATAGGGGATTTTTGACTGCTCTGGCTGAGAGATGGCATGGTGAGCATAGTACCTTCCACTTCTCAATTGGCAAGATGATGGTCACCCCAAAGGATGTGTAATTTATTAATGTATTCCTATGGTTGGAAATTTATTGGAGTATGAGGCAGAGGGTGGTGTTGGAATGTATACATCGAGGAGGGTATTTGATAACTAGACTATTGCAGGATATGTTTTTTTCTGAGAATATATGGTTCAATTCTATGATCCATTGCCATCAGTTTTGGTCAGTTTGATATGCTTCATTTATTTTGATTGGAGGTTGCACGGCTTCTCAGCTGGATGGGGCCGAGTATTAGAGATGATGATAGTAGGACAAACACGGTATGCATGGGGGTATTTTCTACTATCCCACTTATATCATGATTTTCATTAGGTAGTGTATGACACTAGGACCAATTTATCTTATTGTGGATAGAGTTCATCCTATGACATGCCCTTACATTTATACTTATTGCCACAAACCTATCTAGCCTAAGCTAAGAAAGTTGGAGTACTGGAAATGGGTTATGGATGAAATTGATATTGTGGTGTGGAAACCATACTTGATTATGATCCATGGGATGAGGATGCAATAGAGATACCCTTTTTGTATATCTAGATATATGATTGGGAGGACGTTCCAGATCATAGAGAGATTCCTTTGAACCCACGTTTTGTGATAGTATGGTAGGGTGCAAGGCATGCCACAAGGGTAAACTATCTATGCCCATTTGATTGGTGAGAGAGAAGCATGGGTACCCTCTATTCAGCTTGACAAGGCCTATGATGAGTATATTAGGTTTTCACCACTATTCTGGTTGCTAGATATACATATTGTTGATACATGGGTTACTAAGTAGTATGTAGAGTGGTTTTCCATACATCCTTTTCCATGCTTGACAACACCTAAGGAGCACATACCTTTGTTTGAAGATGATCAACCATGTTAGAGGCTATGTAGAGTAGGGGTAAGAGGTAGAGCTAGGGGAGATGATGGAGGTAGAGGGGATGGAGGTGCATAGGCACCTAGATGGAGAGAATATTATCCTTTATATGGAGGTTGGTTAGTGCGGTGAAGGATATTAGGGGCTCTAGCTAGGGATGGGGGACATATGCCATAGTAGATAGTTAGATTTTTGTACTATCATATCCATAGAAGCCATAAGTGGATGGCATACAATTCTAGTTACAATAGGTGTAGGCAAAGGAGTTTCAGTTGAGGAAAAAATTAGCTCAGGCACGGGAAGATATTGTGAAACTGACAAATGAGCATGATGAGGGCACTCAGGCCCGAGGCCATGCAGAGGGGGTAGTTCATCACGTAGAGAAGGTTATAGTAGTAGGTCCCTCTAGAGAGAATGTGCGAGATCTATTTTGTGAGGTGAGGAGAGGAGAGTACTATAGGCAGATGTATTTTGGAGTTGTACCTATAGGGAAGAGAGCACCATCTTATGTAGATATTTCCTGATAGTAGCCTTCTCAGAGAGGGCGTACAAAGGATCAGGATGTGATAGGTCCATCTACTAGACCGCCATGGGATCCAGATGAAGGTACAAGGGGTGATGGTGGGACAGGCCCAGTTACAGGCCGTGGCACTTTGATTGCTAGACCCACAGTTTCTATTGGAAGCCATTTTGAGCACCTATCTTTGAAGATCTTGATGTATTTTTTACCGCTACATGATTTATTTCTTTTCATTTGATGATGTACATTCCATATTAGCATATTTTCTTTTCTACCATGATCTCTAATATATTGATATGTCTCCTTTTTTATGTCATTGTACCATGGACATTATATATTTTTGAGCATATGATGAGGTAGAGGCAATTTATGGTGCATTCTATATAGTTATACATGTGATGCTTGTATTTGTTGGCATTATGGTGGTTTTTGGGAGTTCTTATGATGAGTGTTCATAAGGGATATATAATTGGTTGTCACTGATGGCTATATTGTTATTTAACATGATTGGAGTGACCGGTAAGATCTTTGCATGATCGGTAATGGAAGAAATAGTTAAGTGAATTGATCGGTGTTCATGAAGAACAGTTTCAGTCAGAGAACTTGGTAGTGGTTGAGTTTCAGTACAAATCAAACATTGCAATCATAGAGGAGGTTTATATATGGTTGGTGGAATCTATGATTGTGATCATGAAAGTTAATTTAATGATTTGAGTGAATTGTGTTTTTGGTAAAGGAACCAGTATACCTATTGGTTCACCGATCAGAGTTTCATATTAAATCAGTTAAGGTGGTGGATCTGAGGTCATCTATTGGTCATAAATATGAATATTATGTTTGATGTTGATATTTTAGGTATTGTTGACGTTGATCTTGAGGTGGTTGGTCAATGCTTTGTTCTAACTATGATGGAAAGTTTCTAGGTCTTAAGTGACTTAAGGAAAACACTATATAAGGTAATATAAATCATTTGATTTAGGGTTGTGATCGTATTTTCAAATGCAATGATCAGATATTGAAGAAGAAGAGGTTAGTGTAGCATCAGAAAGTAGAGTAGAGTGGATATGATAGGAAAAAAGTTTTCATTCTACATATCAAGGGACAAATTTCATTACTCTAGGCCAACCTTCTAGGTTGGAAAGATAAATCCTTTAACAGGGTGAACTTTAACAAGATCCTATTGTAAATCCTTTAATAGGGTAACTTCTTAAATGGGGTTTTTAAATCCTCTAGCAAGGTAGAATCTAGAAGGTCTTTTGTACTTCTAACAAGGTACTAATCACTTTAACAAGGTGAACCCTTGACAAGGTATTGTAGCTCATTACATGGTAAACACTTTATACTACAATGAAGTGAATGTGTGGGTGTCATCCCCATCATGGTTTTCTCCCTCTTACAAGGGTTTCCACGTGAAAAATATTTTTTATGTGTGATACTTATGTGGATTCTTAATTTTATTTAATTCTATTTAATATCATCAGTTGTATATTTCATTATTTGGAAGTTGATGATTAACTTTGTTAGATCGGTGGTGAAAATTATTAAGTACTTGTTTGCACTGACTCCCCCCCCTCTCAGTGCTTCTGAATACTAACAGTATTTTCTATATGATGAGGTGGATATGCAGATTATGTTAGAGATGCATTTTATTTTTGATGTTTTGATGTGTTACTTACAATAGGCGATGATTTATGATGCAACTATATGTATGGATGTAGTTTGGATGTTCATGATTTCTACATGAACTTTGATTTTTTATGTGATGATTTAAATGATGTGGATTCATTATGATAATGTAATATGCAAATCGATATGGATGATTTTGAAAATGCAAATGATTGGAAATAAATTTTGAATTAATCTTATTATGACTTGAAATAGATTTTGTAATGATATGAATTCTTTTATGAAATGGATTTAAAACAAAAATGATAAATTCAATGTAAATGTTTTTGATTATGGTAAAAACAGGTTTTGAAGGGAACCCCGAAACCCTTTAACAAAGCATAGAAAGGAAGGACATAGAAGCCCAAAGCACAACAGGCTGCCCCAAGGGAAGGAGCAGGCTACAAAGGGTCAGGACCCAGATTTAGCAATCAAACAAGAGCAAGACAAAAAAGACAGCAGAAACGCTGGAAGGAAAACAGAGAGAAAGACCGCTAGCAACAAAATAAGAACAGAGACTTAAGAAAGCTCTCAGAATCCACCAGCTGAGTCTTCATAGTAATCACATTCTCTCTCAGCTTTTGGAGATCCGGATCCTCCACCTTCTGCATCTTAGATCTCGTACGGGTACCTGGTCCCATTTGCTGGGAATTAGCAGAGTGATCAGTAATGTCTTTGTTACCTTCCAGCCAATTGCTAAGAGACATCAGATTCTCAAGAGTAGCCCTCATACCAGTATTCACCAGCGTTAACAAGTGTTTCAACATTTCTTCATTCACATTAATTTTATTTTGGATGGGAATCATGGCTAACTCAACAGCTTTTTTGATATTTTCATCAATTTCAGAGCCATGTTCATAAACAGGAATATTGGTATTAGGGGAAAGATCTGTTCTGAGAGAATTCATAGCATCTTCGATCAATGAACTCTTGTTTTCCAGCTTGATGCATCTATTTTTGAGTTCGACCAGGTCGCTCTGCACCCATTTATCCAAATTGTAGCTATAGATTGACTTATTTTTTGCTATTTCTAGGGGGGACATAACTATGGTCCTTTTGACCTCAGAATCCATCCTACGAATATCACTTTGAAGAGGCTAAAGTTTACTACCCTACAAATTTCTGTCTCTAACATCTTTCATATTCTCCTTCTCATAGCTTGGAGAGTCATGGGACTCAAAGTTTTCCTCTTCCAGTACTTTAAAGTTATTGTCCCCTGATTTTTCCACATTACTGTCTGTTGAATTAATATTAGTTTCTTTATTCTTATCAATCTCTATCCCTTTCATCTCATTACCTTCTGTATTATCATTCTTCAAAACAGAGCAGAGTTTTTCCCCTGTTTTAAGAATGTCACAACTTTCCTCTGGGTTTCCCTTGTCATTTGTGATTTCAGGGTCCACCGTCTCCATAACCACAGGGATTTGGGTAGAGGGGGACAACTCAACACTAGGATCCAACTGGCATTTCTGGGTAATTCAATGTAAATGTTTATGTAGTGGATTATGTTGATTTTGGATGTAAATTATATGGTATGAAATTATTTTGATTTATAAATGATTAGATGCAAATGAAATGTGGATGATGCAAAATGTAATTTGTGAGATGCTTTGAAATGCAATGTTTTGTATATGAGATGCAATGCTTTCTTTTATGCAATGCTTAAATGAATTTGTTTATGTGATGGTGGATGAAATAATTGGAAATTAACTTGGGTGTATGATATGAAGTGTAAATGGATTTATGAGATTTATGAAATGCAAATGATTATGTAATGATTATGTAATGATGATTGAAACTAATGTAAATTGATAGGATTCAACTAATGCAAATGGTAATGAGACTAATGAAATAATAATGACTAATGAGATGAAAATGTGACTAAGGATAACAGAAGTGTAACTTAATGAAATGATACGATTAAATAATGCAATGAAATGATATGATAAAATGAAACTAATGATAATAAAAATTGAATGTCATGCAATGCAATGAAAATGGAATATAATTAACGATAATGATAATGGAATAAAGTGAGATAAAAAATGATAATGGGATTAATGATAATGATAGTGAAAATTCATGTAATGCACTTAATGATAATAATGGAATGACAATGGAATTATGTGAAAATGATATTAATGAAAAATGAAACTAGTGATAATGAAATGATATGAGAATGATAATGAAATGAGAAGAAAATACAATGAATGAGATGTTAATGAAAATAATGCAACTAATGATAATGATAATGAAATTAGATGAAAATTATAATGAAAGCTTAATGAAAATGAAACTAATGATATGAATGTGGAATGATAAGAAAATGATAATGAAAACTTAATTAAAATGCACCTAATGCAGGATATGAAAATGATAATGAGATTAATGAAAAAATGTAACTAATGCAATTAATGCAACGGATGATAATGAGATGAAATTATATGAAATCAAATGATATGGAGAGTTTTTTAATAATGTGCAAACTAATAAAAATGAGGTGAGAATGAGGATGAAAATGCAAATAATGAAATGGTAATGGGACTAATGAAATGAGGTGAATGTGGAATGAGTTGAACCTAAATTTCAGTGGGATATACTGATATGCATTACTAGTGATGAGATGAGATTCCCCTATTTTTGTGTGTCCATATGTACTCCATAAAATTGAATTAGGATTTGTGTATCTTCATTTGGTCAAAATCCCCTTGTTAGAATAGCCTCATAATTTCAAAAAAATGCTATGCAATCGATATGAATGCAAACTACATGCAACCTAAGTGCAATGTTGTCACCTGGTTGATCATAGTTTTGTGCTATTTTTCATCATTGAGCTTATGAAATATTAAAAGTAATTACAAACACTAATGGTAAAATTAAACCATGATGACCTGAGCACTCATTTCTTGAGTTTTAATATTGTGCAAGTTAATGCAAGCATAAAAAAAAATTGACCCAAGATGACTTGAGCATTTCTTATGTAAAAAAACAAGAGTTGATTCTTTATTATGTAACTTAATGATGTACTCGATGATTCTTTGATGTCCATGTCCTTAGACAAACTGGCATAATACTAAGGATAAACTCACAAGCATCAAACAAAGAAAATAACATGTTTTGTCATCGTTTCTTTAGCTCAACACATCATAGAGTTACTTAAGAGACATGATAGCCAAAGAAATCAAATGAAATTTGAAAAACCTTTTATGCTATGGTAATCGGGATCATGATGTAGAATTACTCATCCAATTTTTGTTCAAGTTTTTGTTTTGAAGCATGATTGTCTCATTTGTTGGATGTAAATCAGAAAGCTGATCATTAAGATGTTTGATTCACTTTGTTGTTACAAAATACTTTTTATGTTGCTTTCTTGTTTATCATTTTGAAGTTCAAGGTTTATTCCACTAGTTGTAGAATTTTTCCCCTAGTGATGCAGAACAAATGGCTACAATTTCCCAAACCATAGTAGGAATAGGTTGTTATGTACAAAAGGGATTTTATTATGGCTATGTACAATGGATGCAGATACAAGCAATTTGTTATGTACAAAAGTGATTTTATTATGGCTATATACAATGGATGTGGATGCAAGATGTTGATAGATGTAGAAGCTAACTACCACAAGTAGTGCATGTTTGCCAAGTTTTCACCACTTGGTTTTTACTTCACTTTTTGATATATTTGATTTTTTTCTACCAAGACACCTATTTATCATGTTTTCACCAAGGCACTTTTCTCTTTTTCTCTTTTTATTTTTTATTTTTTATTAATAAGGTGCCTGTTTGCCATGTTTTCACCATGATATGATTTTTTAGGATTTTTTCTTATTTTTATAGATTTTTATCAGGATCATTTTTTTGTTTTTGGGATTTATTGAGGATATTTTGATATACATACAATTTTAATCTAAAGGCCTTAAGAACAAAATATTTTCGAATGGATGTTGTTGATGGGTTCTGGCCGTAGATCACCTTTTGGTGTTGATAACTAATATGCACCATAGCCAAACATTGATATGATAATGAAAGGGCCAAGCCAATTTTCCTCAAAATTCCTCTTCTTTTCCTGATGTTGCTAGGTTTGGGCATTTTCTCTTAACACCATATCACCTACGTGAAAGGACCTAGGCTTCACCTTACGATTATAGTTGTTGGAAATTTATCTTTAATAGATGTTGAGGTGATCAAAGGCTTGTTGGAAAGGTTCATCTAGAAATTCTAGTTCTTGGAGTCTTGAGACTCTATACTCTTCCTCTGTGATAGGTCCTTCTAATGACACCCTTAGTGAAGGGATTTCTACCTCAATAGGAAAAATATCCTTTGATACATACACTAAGGCATATGGCGTGGCACCAGTGGGAGTTATAATACTAGTATGATAGTCCCATAGTGCCAAATTTAATTGAAGGTACAGTCTCAACCACTATTATTTACTATTTTCTTTAGGATCTTCATAATAGTCTTGTTGATGGATTATGCTTGTCCATTCCCTTATGAATAATAGATGGAATAAAAATGTTGTTTGATGTGAAACTTGGCACATAGCGCATCCATATCCTTGTTCTTGAATTGTTTCCCATTCTTTTTCATAGTGGAGGAAGGAATGCGATATCTAAAAATGATGTAGTTCAAGATAAATAGGGAAACTTGTTTTCCAGTGATAGCATCTAAGGTAATGGAATTCAATCCACTTAGTGCAATATTCTGAGGTTGTAATGATAAATTTATGCCCATTTGAAGATGAAGGGAAAATTTGTCCCAATAGATCAAGACCCCATTGATAAAAAGGCCATACTATTATGAAAGGATGAAGTTCCTAAGAAGGTGCATGTATGAGATTCCTGTGAACTTGGCATTTGTGACACTTATTTACAAACGTGAAAGAGTCATGCTCCATGTTTAGCCACTATTACCCAACCCAAATTAGTTTCTTTGCTAAGGTTAGACCACTTGAATGGGATCCACATATACCTTCATGTATTTATTTTAAGGATTTTTCATATTATTCATGTTTGAGACATCTAAGGATAATTCCATTAAGATCTCGTCAGTAAATTATATTCACAATGATGGTGTATCAAGAAGATTGGCAGATAAAATTTTGTTTTTGATTTTGAGATAAATTTGGTGGGAGGGTATTGTCTCTTAGGTATGCATAAATGTGTTCATAGCGAGATGGTTCAAATTCCATTAGTTGGAAAATGAGTTGGGAGTTAGGGAAATCCTAGGATGGAGTTAACAATTCTTCCACCAAGAAATCACAACGTGCTTCTTGATCTGGAATTTGTAAAAAAGAGGCAAGAGTTGTCATTGCATCTGCAACTTTGTTATCAATTCTATGAATTTTATCAAAAGTGATCCTCATAAAGTACTTCTTAAAGTCATATACAATTTTCTTGTATAGTAAGAGTTTATTATCTTTGGTTTGATAAACATCATTTATTTTATTGATGACTAATTAAGAATCCCCTTAGACATCTAGTTCTGCTATCTTCCATTCAAGAGTCATTTTCAAACCACTCACCAAAGCCTCATATTCTACTATGTTGTTAGTACAAGGGAACTTAATTTTTATGACTTAGGAAAGGTGCATTTTTGTGGGGTGACAAATAAGATACCCGCTCCAGATCCATATTGAGTGTAGGAACCATAAAAATACAAATGCCATGGTGTTGAGGTAAATGGAAAGATAACTACATCAATAAATTCAATGTGTAGAGGCTTATCATCTTATATCGAAGCTTCAGCTAGCTGATCTACAATGAATTATCCTTTGATAGCCTTTTCATCCACATACTCAAGGTCAAATTCACTTAGGATTAATACCCATTTCGCTATTCATCATGTTAGGGCAGTTTTGCTCAAAATATACTTTAATGGATCTATCTAGGTTATTAACTTGACAGGGTGAGCTAACATGTAATACCAAGGTTCTTCTTATATAATATATTTCTCTTTCTTTTCCTTTTGAATCATGTTGTGCTAATAATTCCCCCAATGATTTATTAATAGTTGATACATATAATAAGAGTGGTTTTCCTAGTATTACTGGCATTAAAATGGGGGGATTCATCAAGTATTTTTTTAGCTTATTGAATGAGTCCTCACACTTTTTATCCCATCAATATGGAATGTTCTTTTTCAATAGTTGAGTGAAGGATCCATATTTGTTTGCTAACTAAGAAATAAACCTCCTAGTTTGTAGCCTCCCTTAGAGAGATCTTAACTGACTGATATCTTAGGGAGATTTCATTTCTAAATGGCTTGCACCTTTGCTGGATCTACTTATATCCCTCAAGATGAAATAATATATCCTAATACATTTCCTGATGTAATGCCAAAAGCACATTTCTTTGGATTCAGACACACTTTAAATTGTTATAATCTTTGAAAAATTTGATCCAAGATGTTGAGATGTTCTTCCCTTGTGAGATTTTTTCCTAATAAATCATTTACATAGTCCTCCATGAAGGTATGCATCATATCATGGAAAATGGTCATCATAGCTCTTTGATAAGTTATGCCATTATTTTTAAATCCAAATGGCATTACATTCCAATAAAAGGTACTCCAAGGAAATGTGAAAGTTATTTTGTCTTGGTCCTTAGGAGAAATTTTTATTTGGTTGTTGTTGGGATTAATGGGAAGTAGTACTGAGAGGGGAGGGGTGAATCAGTACCTCTAAATTTTTTAACTCTTTTCACCATTCATCATTAGTAATCATTCTTTACTGTATTACCGACCATTATTGATGTTCTTTCTTATGCAAGTAGTATTAATTCATAATCTTTAATTTTTTGCGACATTCATAGAAACATTCCTGAAAGTAATAAACACATAACACAAGATATGATATCATAGAAAACTCTTGTTAGGAAGTAAAAAATTCGGTGGGGATGGCACCCACAAAAATTCACTATCTGAAGAATGGAAGGGAGCCAGTAAAGGCTTATAAATGATCACTTTTGATGATCTACCCTGTTAGGAGTATTAAAGTGGAGTTTGGTTAAGATCTACTCTGTTAAGAGCTTTAGCAACACTTATTTAAGTGTGCACTCGGTTAAGAGATTTACAATAGGACTATTAGGTCCACCTTTCTTGAAAGGATTTCTTAAGTGTACTACACTTGTTAGAATGAGTACATATGTTTGACCTGATTGTATGCAATCTACAATTTCTTATCACAGATCCATTAAAGCTCTCATAATAAGAATATCACCTCAAGTGACTGATTAATACCTTTCTTTGCTTGTCACTAGCCTGTGTTCTTGTTTTTCAAAATGACTTGATCTGTTTCTGTCCTTGTGCATGAAATCTCTTGTCTAGTCCTTAGATTCTCTCAGTGGCTACAATCATCATCGAACAAAAATATGTTCACAATAGATTGAGCATCTATTTATACAAGTATTTGACCTATCTTAGAATCACACATTACAATGTTAACTCTTAGATCCAAGGTTTACAACTTGACCATGATCTTTAGTTTGCATGTTTTAAATCATTAAAACTAATTAAAATAATAATAATTGTATTGCTTCCTCTACACATAATGGATTTAAAATAAATCAAGAAGCTAAATATAAAACTTCAGTGTTTTATCTGACGTGGAAAGTTAGATCCACTTTTTGTGGGATGTAACTAACTGTCAGTTCTTGGTCGTCGGGCTGAACTAAAACTCTGTCAGTGTTCCTTTGTTGAACTGATCATCGAGTTCCCTTCATCTGTCAGGTTCCTCTCTTTGTTGTTCTGTCGGGTTACACTATTATTAGTCATTAGGTTCCTTTATCCTTTTTGTCATCGGGTAACACTGAATAGTGTTTGTCAGGATGCTTTGAACTTGGCAGTATCGGGTAACCTTGGCATCGGGTAGTGTTGTGCCATGTTTTCCAGTGTAGTGTAAATTGATGGTGTAGATCATGTTTTCCCTTGTATATACTAATGGAAAAATGTAATGCCTTCAATCTCCCCCTTTGACATTAGTATCAAAAACTGATATGTGCATAATACTAAAGTGTTTAGTATGTACACCATGTCCATATCTTTGTCATTATATGACTCCCCCTAACTGTATGCATCAGTATAGTATAAGTATATATATATACATGTATACTTACATCTGTACTATACATTCCCTATTCTTTTCTCTTTCAATTGTTTGAATATACATTTACCCCTTTATACAATCTGAACTGTATGTACATATCACATCCCCCTTTATTTGATACTCATGAAAAAAATGTACAACTTATAAGATGCCAAAAATGTGTAACTTACAGTGTGTCAAGAATATGTGAGTGGGTGATCTTGATGTCTTCAAGAAATTTCTCCCATTTTTCTTTCAAGAGTTCTAGTGCCATGTGTTCTAGCTCTAGCCTTGCATGCATATCATAAATGTTGTCTAGGACAGACATTTATGGGGTGAAAATTATTGATTTTGCCTCTTTCATATGTTTCTGCAGTAGTGAGAGTGTCGGTAAGGATATCTTCTTGAAGCTCATTTACCTCATCTCTAAACTTGGTCTCTGCTATCTGAATGTCTTGTCTCAATTTTTGAGCTTGCTTGAATTTCTCATTGTGCAATTTTATTGACTCTTCACTATTCACGAGACTTTGTGCACTTGTCTGAAGATCAAAATCTCTTTGTTCTATCTTGTCGGTATACTCCTGGGTGAGTTGATCAAGCATGCATAATTTATGTATCAAGGTTATAGCTTCTGAGATTATTGGATCTATTGTGCTAACCAATTCAGAAAGATTTACCTTTTGCAATGCCACTTCTTGGCTTATTTTCTCTACTAGCTTGAACTCATAATTTTGTTCAAGTCTTTCTTCCATTACCTTCTCAACATCAATGTTCTGAGATGTGATTGCCTCTATGAGAACCACTAATTGATCAAGCATTGGGGTTGTTTGATCTATATCTACATCTGGTACTATTTTTTGAAGTATTCCTCTTGCTACTTCAAGTACCTTGTCCTCTTTTGTGGCTTTTCTCAACTTGTCTTGCATTGCTTTTCTCTCACAAAGTCTTGCATACTTTGTCAATTCAGTAGGGTCCAATGTCCTCAGATCACATACTAGAATCTCAATGATTTCATCCAGAGTGACTGGATTCTTATGCTTGCTCTTCTTCTTCTTTGAGACTTGTGGGGATGCAGATGTATGAACTACCATTTCTAGTTCATTTGTCCTCTTTGAAGTCCTTGGTGAAGGATTTGTTGAAGATGCTTCTTTTGTTTTATGCTCGGGGTACACCTTTTGGTTTTGTGAAGACGTCTCTCCATCAACCTTTGGTGTCTCTACAGATTTTTCTTCTATTTTATTTTTCATCTCTTCTTTCTTTTCTTCTTCACTCTTTTCTTTATGTGTGTCCACTTATACCTTTCGTGCTTCCTCTTTGCTTTGATCAGTAGACTTGTCTTTCTGATCATCGGTTGTAGGTTGTTCTATAGTTGTGTCCTTTGTGTCATCTGTGGTGTCTTTTTCTTCTGCATCACCCTTGTCCTCAGGTGTGATTGTATCTTCTGCAGTAGACCCTTCATTACCTTCTAGTATATTTATGGCCTTCATCAATACTGGCATATTGATTTGTGTGCTAGCTTGTGTTGTATCTAGAGTGGTGTTCTGCTCGTCGGTTTTGTCTTTTTGAGTAGTGACATCCTCATCTTTTTGTATTTTCTCTACAGGGTCTAGTTCTGTTATGTCCATAAATGAATTGTCTAGCCATAATTCATTAGGAACATCCATGTCCTTATTTTCTTGGGTCTCCATTTTTTGTTTCTTGATCTGCTCCTTAAGTGATATGAATATAACATCATCTTGTTTCTAAGGATCTTTATCAGAGTCCTAATGTGTTATGTCTTGAATGTCAAGATCATCCATTACCTTGTCCAAATCAATTTGTTCCATATCTTCAACATTGTCCAAAGCAATGTGTTGAGGAATTGCCTTGTCTTTCTCCTCCTCTCTATGAGGTGTGTCGGTGAGAAGTAACTGTTTCTCACAACTTGTTGACTCTGCTGGTAGATCTAGGAGTTGTCTCCATTTTGTTTTGGTCATTGTATCTAGCTCTATGAACTTATCCTCTAGCACTTTGTAAGCTCTAATTTTGGCTACAAATTTTCCTGAGTACTTCATAATTTCTTTGATTTCTTCTATCTTGGCTTCGGGAGGCATAAGTGTGACAAGTACCCTCTTGCATGCTTCTCTTTCTGTTTGTAGATCATATGACCATTGTTTAGATATTTTCTTACCCATCTCCTTGGGTATTTGGTTGACAAATTTAGCTGGTACATATTTGTAATTGACCATTGCCCTTATTATGGCATCGTGTATCTTATTTTGGTATTTTGGCTTTAGTGTATCCCATTGTCTAATTTTCTTATCATACATGGTGCTAGATGCAGCAATAGATTTAGTGGCCTCCTCAATTGTTTGATTTCTAAAAATTTTCTTTGTTACATCAGGCTCATCATCTTTTGTGTCTTCTATGCCAGATTTTGTCCTGACAAATCTTTTTCTCCTCTTTGTAGGTGTTGTCTTCACAGTTTTATCCTTTGTTTGATTTGATGGCTGCTTCCTCTTATAGGTCCTTACTTGACCTTTTGTAAGAGGTGTGGTGTCGGTTTTAGCAATTTGGCTTCTTGTCCTCTATTTCTTTGTAGGAGGTGGAGGTGTATCAGATTCAGTTGCCTTAAAATCTGACTTCTGCTCATCTTGCCCTTCACCGATGGTGCCCTTTTCATCAGTTTCCTATGTTTGTTCTTATTCTTCCTCATTAAATGATAGAATATTTTTAAGATTCTTAACCATTTTATTTTTATTGTTGACAGTCTTTTTGATTTCTAGGCCTCTTTTTATCTTTTATCTGGCCTCTTCATAGGTTCTAAAACTTGGTTGTTTGTTTTCAATGGGCTCATTGATCAATGCATCAATAGCATTGGTTGCTTGATGTATGTTAATTTCATAATCAAGTGGGGCTAACCAAGTTTTCCTTAGTACAACTGGTTTTATGTGGGTGAAATCTGTATCCACCATAAAACATATCTCATCCCTATGTTTTTCAATAAGTTTCTCAGGGATCCATGTTCTTTCCATCATCTTTTCCTTGAATTCAAGGAAATATGCAGTCATAATTGAATCAAAGTTTTCTCCTAGTGACTTAATAAGTTCACTAATCTATAATGTGACTGGTTTTTTTGTATCCTATTTCACTTTTCCTACCGAGGGAAAGTATTATTGAAAGTACAAAAATATACACATGAGAAGTGAGCCAAACTTACATGTGTTATTCTTTGCAGACCTTATTGTGTTCATGTTCTCATCAAGTTTCTTCAACAGGATCTCACACAGATCCATTTGGATTCCCTTTGTTACTATCTTGTAAGCTGTGCTTACTGATGTTGACGATATGTTGTTAAGCCTGCTTTCCTAAAAGATCTTATACCCAATCACACATGCACCAAACCTTAGTTCCTCGTCAATGATGGTGTTTACTTTAAGACCTATGTTATCCCATTCAGCTTTTGTAAGCTTTTCAACTTCTGGCCTAGAAGGATGCTTATGTGCCTTAGGCTTGTCGGTTATTGGATAACCAGTGACATCATGAAGGACATCCTTAGTGATTTTCTTTAGTTGATCTAAACATAGTTTCTGATCATGCCTTCTGCTAAGTACCAACCTAATCCAGTCAGTTTTGAAGTCCCTCGGGAAATATAGGGCATTTTTATTCCATTTACTTGCAGATTCTTATGTTCATCTTTTAGGTTTCCTTCTGCATCACAAAGTTTCTTGTAAGCTTCATCCATCTCCAAATCACCTATTTTAGCAATCTTACAGTGAATATAGGACCTTACATCCTCTATCAGTAAAACCCTATGTGGAATCTTAGAAAATGCACCAAAATCATCGGGTTGCAATGCAATCTCTGGGTATATCTTGTATTTGGGCTCCACACAGGTCTTGTTCTTAATTAACCTAACCATGTTCTTCTTATCATTCTTGATCTTTATGGTTCTTGAGGTGGTTGCCATCATTTTTCAAACTTTAGGGCTTTCTTGAAATTTTAGGGCTTTCTTGCAAATAACAACAAAGTTCTTTCGGTGCCCTCGGTACTTACTTTGATCTGTGCACTAGTGAATGATTTGTTTGTTGTGTGCTGGATCAAGTCAAGGATGCTCTTCTTTCTACTCTATTTTTTGCTCTGCTTTTTCTCTTCAAATCGTGGGTGCAAAATGAAATTCTCCCATCGTGTATTTATAGAATTTTTACCTAAGTCTATCATAAATGCTCAATGACTCATTGGGTCATGAAGACGGAGTTCATTGGGAAGACTTTCAAAATCATCATCGGGGTTGTCAGGATGCTCGAGATGGCTATTAAGAAGTTTTCATTTACTGACGGATATCGATATTGTGTCAAGACAACTTTATAACTATTTTTCCTTACCAATGAGTGTCGGGTTACATTAGCAACTTAGCCATTTATGTGTTGACCGATAATTCTTGGTAAGTGTAGACAGCTCATCCTATATATTCACTGATGATTTTTGGTATGTTTTTACCAATGGGGTTATCTCAAAATTGTAACAAGTAACATAATATGCATCTTTATTTATGCATATTTTGACTATCTATCAATTGTATAATGGAACTGATGCAAAATATGACTTGGTGTAGTGCAGTTCCATACTTACTTGTTCAACTTAGGTGGGGGTGGTGATGTCACTGGATCCATTGAATGGGGTGTCACCATTTGCATTTCTTAGTCCAGCTTCATCATTTCTTGAAGTTTTTCTCCACATTTTGTCTCTATCCCTCCAGATATCTTCAATGGTATTTCCATTGGGATATGTGCTTGTCTCTGTCATTCGGTCTTTGCAATATTTCTTGAGATGACCAACTTTGTGATAGTGTAAGCATGCCATTCTGGGGTTTGTCTAGCCTCTAGACCTTTTGGTCCAAGCTCTCATGAAGTTTGCAGCAATATGACCATATCTACCACATGATGTACATTTTTTCCATGTACTGTAGTCCCATACATATTAATTATCGATTCTCTTTGGTTGATAGGGATTTTCTTGACCTTTATGCTTCCATGCTTGCCTTTTCATTTTCTAGCATTCAAGACTTGGGTTCCCAATCATCTTGCATGTAGGATAGTATTTGTCCATGTAGGCTTCCTTCTTTGTTTGTTCTATTTTAGACTTACATTCATATGCTTTATGTCCTTTCGTGTTACATTTATAAAAGAATCCTATGAATGAAGATGTAGATTTAGGAATACCTCTCAATTTTCCTCAACATACATTTGATGTGTGGCCTTGCTTTCCACAGTGCTTTCATTTCAAATTTCTTGGTCTTGGATTTTCATAGACAATCTTTGGATTGGATTGATTTGATGATTCTCCTTTTTCGGTAAAGCCTAGACCATTATTGTCCTTCAAGAAAATCATCCATTATTTTGTTTCTCTTTTTAGCCTTTCTGATAACTTCATTATGGTGTTGCTTTATTCTAACCCCATGCTTTAGTTTCTCATTCTCTTCTCTTAGTTCACTGATAGCCTGTACTCTTTCAATGAGTTCTATATTCAATCTGTTTTCTTCTTGACTCATTAGAATAATCTGATTTGTGATCTCATGGTGATTCTTAGCATGTCTTTGAATTTCTAACTCCTTCTCTTGTAGCTTCTATGTAATCTTCCTTATGTCATTAATAGCTAGTGTTCTTTTTGTTTCAGCTTGTCTAGCAAAATTCATCACATCAATCATTCTTACCATCTGGCTCTCTTGACCAATTTGGAACATCTTTATTTGTTCTATCAGATGTTGATTGATCTCCTTTAGATTTGTGATGTTCTCTTCTGATGTATCTCATGCATTACTTGTATTTGATCCTAAAGATTCAAAGAAATCTGGAATCTCTTCTTCTAGATAATATTTTTCATTGCTCTGAGTTGCCATACATTTTCTCTCATCCAACAACTCTCTCATCTTGACTCTCGCTTCTTTATACTATTCATAGAACATTTGTATATCAAGCTTTTTATTCTCAATATTCTTATCAAGTTTGTACTTCTACATTGTATGATCTTTTCTCTTAAGCCTTTAAGCTTTCCAAGAAGATACTTAGCTCTGATACCAATTTTTAAGATTAATGGGAAGTAGTACTGAGAGGGGAGGGGTGAATCAGTACCTCTAAAACTTTTAAATATTTTCACCATTAATCATTAGTAATCATTCTTTATTGTATTACCAACCATTACTGATGTTCTTTCTTATGAAAGTAGTATTAATTCATAATATTTAATTTTTTGCGACATTCATAGAAAAATTCATGAAAGTAATAAACACATAACACAAGATATGATATCACAGAAAACTCTTGTTAGGAAGTAAAAACTATGGTGGGGATGGTACCCACAAAACCTCACTATCTACAGAATGGAAGGGAGCTGGTAAAGGCTTACAATTCATCACTTCTAATGATCTACCTTGTTAGGAGTATTAAAGTGGAGACCGATTAATACCTACTTTGTTAAGAGATTTAACAACACTGATTTAAGTGTGCTCTCGGTTAAGAGATTTACAATAGGACTGTTAGGTCCACCTTTCTTGAAAGGATTTCTTAAGTGTACTACACTTGTTAGAATGAGTACATGTGTTTGACCTGACTATATACAATCTAAAATTGATGATCACAGATCTATTAAAGCTTTCATAATAAGAATATCACCTCAAGTGACTTATTAATACCTTTCTCTGCTCATCAGTAGCCTGTGTTCTTGTTCTTGAAATTGACTTGATCTATTTCTGTCCTTGTACATGAAATCTCTTGTCTGGTCCTTAGATGCTCTCAGTGGCTACAATCATCATCGAACAACAACATGTTCACAATAGATTGAACATCTATTTATACAAGTATTTGAACTATCTTAGAATCACACATTACAATGTTAACTCTTAGATGCAAGGTTTACAACTTGAACCTGATCTTTAGTTTCCATGTTTTAAATCAGTAAAACTAATTAAAAAAATAATAATTACATTGCTTCCTCCACACTTAACAGGTTTAAAAAAAATCAAGAAGCTGAATATACAACTTCAGTGTTTTATCTGACGTGGAAAGTCAGATCCACTTTTTGTGGGATGCACCTGACTATCGATTCTTGGTCATCAAGTTGAACTGAAAGTCTATCGGCGTTCCTTTTTTGAACTGATCATTGGGTTACCTTCATCTGTCAAGTTCCTCTCTTTGTTTTTCCATTGGGTTTCACTGTTATTACTGGTCGGGTTCCTTTATCTTTTTTTTCATCGGATAACACTTAATAGTTTTTGTCTGGATGTTTTGAACTTTGCAGTATCGGGTAACCTTGGCATCGGGTAGTGATGTGCCCTATTTGTCGGTGTAGTGCAAACCGATGGTGTAGATCATGTTTTTCCTTGTATATACTAATGGAAAAATATAATGCCTTTACTTGTATCCTGAGAAGACATCCATTAATGATAACATTTCATGTTCTATTATCAAATCTACAATTGTATCGATGTTGGGAAGAGGGAAATCATCTTTAGGACATGCTAGATTCAGATCTCCTAAAATAGTTTAAACATGGATACTTTTATCTAGCTTGGAGATAGGTAAAATATTGGATATCCAATCTGCATAAGCTATTTCTCTTATAAATCCTACATCTAACCTCTTTTTCAACTCTTATTTTACTAGTAATGCCACATGGGGATGCATTTTTCTCATTTTGTGTTTTACTGGTTTTGCTCATGGGGCCTGTTGGTTAACAGTTTGTCCTCACTTAAGATTTTCAATCTTTGACTCTCTATACACCCAAGGTGAGAGAACAAAAGGATTTCCACCAAAAAATGGGTCAGTGTATGTTATCTATCACTGCCCTCTGAATTGACAGGTATAGCTCCCTGATTGCGTTTGTTATGCAATGAATGTGTCTTTTTATCGATCATCAGGTTTATTCCTTGTGTGATTTAACCAAATTGCTTGTAGGCACAAACAATTCGGGCAAGGATAATGTGAAGATAATCTACAATCTTCAATAGAA
>MU227674.1:1491810-1509577 GCA_018584345.1 Thuja plicata
TGCAATGAATGTGTCTTTTTATCGATCATCAGGTTTATTCCTTGTGTGATTTAACCAAATTGCTTGTAGGCACAAACAATTCGGGCAAGGATAATGTGAAGATAATCTACAATCTTCAATAGAATGCTGATTATAGATCACCAGGAAGACTACCTTCTAACTAAACCTATCTATTCTAAGAATGCATATGCTACTAAGGAGAACAGAAGCAGGACCGTACATGGGCAGCAAATAGAATTGCTTATGCTGCAACTTCTAACATGAAATAGAATCCAAGCAGGAATTACAGTTCCACATACAATTGTACTTTCTATTCTGATGCACCTAAATTACTGAATGAACAGAAGAAGAATCATACATGACAAGCAAATAGAATTACTTTCACTACAATCACAGACATGAAATAGAATCCAGCAAGCAACTGCGGCTTCACATATAACTGTTCTATCTATTCAAAATGCAAATGATTCACTAAAATGGAGCAACAAACATGAGACAAAGCCTCTGTAAATAGAATCACTTCTTCTTCATTAACAAGTTTTCCGACCTTGTATACTGAATTCTTTACAGAATTTATAGACTTTACAATACATCAAGCTTCTAAGAGCCAATGACCTTCCCTCTTCTTCGTATACGAAGAGACAAAATGCAAAGAAAAGACTTTTCAAATCTGAGAACTCGAACAGTCACTATAGAATTTGAAACTCTTCATCTCCAACCAGCATTATCGAGCAGAATCCATTGGGCCATGGAGTCGAAACATCACTTACTTTTTGAATGATTTCAAAATGCCCCATGTGATCAAAATCTTAAAATACTTTGAAACCATGGATATATCGGCCGGTGGAAAATACCAAATCTGCTTCTCCATTTCAGAAAATGAGAAAAGAGCTTCTCCATTGCGGAAAATGAGGAAAGGGCTTCTCCTCGCGGAAAATGAGAAAAGGGGTTCTCCTCGCGGAAAATGAGACTGAAGCTTCTCCTTGGTGGAAAATTGGAAAAGTGCTTCTCCTTGGCGGAAATTTGCAATTTGGCTTCTCCTTGGCAGAAATTGAGAAAAGTGCTTCTCCTTGGCGGAAATTTGCAATTTGGCTTCTCCTTGGCGGAAATTGAGAAAAGTGATTCTCCTCGTGGAAAATGAGAAAAGGAGTTCTCCACTTAAAGCACATGCTTTATTTGATCTCTTAAAGCAATAATATTCCCTTTTAATACATCGGGCCCACCTTACTAAAACTAAGCTTGCGAAAAATAACCAAAGAGGTGCGAAACCCGCGTAGTGTAAAATTCTTCTTTACGGAAAATCACCTAAGAGGTGTGAAACCTGCAAAGTGCTAAGTTCTTCTTTGCGGAAAATCACCTAAGAGGTGCAAAACCCGCACAGTGTAAAATTCTTCTTTGCAGAAAATCACCTGCTTAGGTAGAATTCCGCCACGGAGAAGATGATTTCTGAAATCCCGTCGAGCTCGTTCTCGCTCATTTCTTAACCAAATTGCTCGCCGTTTGTTGCATTAGGATCATTGAGACCTGTAGAATCGATCCATACCAGTCTTTGATCTCTGCCTGAGAAAGAACATCAATTGGAGCACAAATCTTTGCCGGGTTAGGATCTACAACCTACCTAAATATGAAAAGACCTCAGAAAAAACCCTCCTGGCTAAGAGAAGGAAAGGCAATGACAGGGAAACCCGACAAAGATAGCCTACCTAAGAAAGACTTAGACTTAGACTCAGACTGACCAGACTGACCAGACTGACTATAATATTGGGCGACTGAAAGTTAGACAACAGGGCCACATTCAAATGGTGCATGATTAAATTAGGATCTAGCCCAGGAATATCTACATAAGACCATGCAATGTTGATTTGTCTTTACTTGAAGAATTGTATGAATTCTTATTTTTCCTCTTCTGAGAGTGATGTTTCCATATGTATGATTTTTGGACTATCCTAGGTACCAATATTAACTACTTTAGTTGGCTCTATCACTATGGAAGATCTCTCTTGAAAATGTTTGAGAAGAGTGCCTCAAAGAGGTTTCCATCATTAGATGCATCCTTTTTTTCCTCTTTTATGATATAATGCTTCCATAACATGGTTTTCACCTTTAGATTCTTCTTTTATTTTATTTTTTTGCGACTGAAAGGCTTGAAAACCACTCGAGTAGTTAGTTTCTTGGTGGAATTCATTTGGGGATTAATAACATTGAGGTACATAGTAATGGAATGGATTGAGGAAAGTGTCTATCTCATTTGGCCATGTATTAAATCCCAATCAATAAGTTCAATATGGATTAGTGGTAAAGGGTCATCAGGTTGGTTTGTTTCAAATGCGGTAAGGGTTCTGATACTAAATTGGTCAAATCCTTCCATGAGGGGACCAAGATCAATAATGTAAGTCTCCTCTATATCATCTCTATGATTCAATATCTGATTATCCTCATTAGAAGTATTGTTGATATGTTGTGAGTCAAATTCAAGTAGCCTAGACCTAGAGATTTATCCCTCATCAAATATAGGTGCATATATTTGAACAACATCAATGTCTTTTTCTTCACAAGATTTTTCTCTAGCATGAGAATCTCATCCCCACTCATTTGAATCCGAGTCTCTACAAGATTGCACACTTTTATAACTTAATCATAGAGTCTTTATGTATCTTCTACTTCTTATTTGTAGGGAATTTCTTCTTGATGGTCTTATTCGAGATGTCTTGCTTCATTTTTCTCTTTCTTGGGTCTTCAAGTGGCTTGTGAGGGTTTTGGATCTTCTTTATATCCTAGTCCTCTCTTATCTTATTTTTTTCTAAATGTGATTACCATGGGTTCTATGATACCTTCCTTTCTTTTTTCAATAGGACCTCTCCCATCATATCCCATTTTTTACATGAATTGAAATTCTCTTCCATATTGTTCAGTGTGTATTGTGATAGCTCTCACTTCTTGGGAGATATTTTCCTCTTCATCATCCTTGTATAACCATTGCAATATATCTTTATCGTCCTCTTATTATTTTTTAGTTTTTCCTTTGAGAAAAGTCCCATCAAACATTATCTTTGGTTGACAATTTTTATGTGTAGAAATTGGTGGCATTCCATGTGATCTAGGTGAAGTAGGAAAATCTGGTATTGATAATGAATATTCACCCATTTCTTTATCTTTAAAATTGAGTTGTTTTATCATGCTTTTTAAGGTCTAGAAACATTATCTTTTCTTGAGGAACTAGGTGTATACTCTATTTTGAATTTTCCTTTATCTGAAGATTGAGGATGAGAGGTCTCTTGATGTGTATTAGTGTCGATAGAACTAGAACTACACGTTTCTCTATTATGTAGGAAAAGGACATCAGTTTTGGGTTCATGGTGTTGCAATACTAAAAGGGATTGTAGTCACTGATGATGATGATTTCTTGTCCTTCAAAAGGAAACTTGATACATTGGTGATGGGTAGACACAAATTCTTGCATCTCTTGTATCCATGGTCTACCTAGAAGTATTTTGTAAGATAGATTCAAGTCAAGGACTTGACACACTACATTATTTTCAATAGGACCCACTCTGATTAGTAAAACTATTAGTCATCTAGAAGATCTCTCTTCACCATCATAAGATTTGATGGTGGTTTTTATTTTAAGATCAATTGTCTCTTCAGAGTACCCTATATCACATACCAACTTTAAATTACAAATGTTTAAACTTTCCTCTCCATCTATCAACACTCATCTTACTCGATCTTTATAAATTAGAACTTCAATATGGAGTGGGTTATTGTTAGGATGATTTAAAGAAATGTCATTTTCTTCAAAAAATGATAGGTAATGGGGTGAAGTTAAATGTCCCACCATGGTTTGGAACTGATCAATGCCCAGATTTTTAGGCATGTCTATTTCTAATAGAACATTTTCCAGGATATCCTTATGCATTGGTGAAAGTTTAAATAGCTCCAAAATGGATATTTGCGTGGGGTTTTTGTGTAATTGATCCACAATTTCATGTTGAGGAGTGTACGTGGTCTTATAAATTGTCCCCTTGAAGGTAAATTTTATTTGGTTTCTATTGAATTGCATTGGCAAATTCCTTCTCTTGTTTGTCTTTAATCATAATCACATTAACTCTGTTATCAAAACTTGAAAGATTATTGATGGTATTTTCATATAAATGAGAAAATTTGGCTTTGTCACCTTGATTGATTTTAGAAGATTCTCTTTTTCATGACTCATAAGAGGAGTTTTTAATTTTATGTATTCCGCATTATTTTTGTGACCATCCACCGTAATCACCTCATTATCAATCAAATCTTGGATAGTATGTTTTAGTTTCATGCAATTGTTAGTTTTGTGACCTTTATTCCTATGATAGTCATTTAATAATGAGAGTCATTATACCATGTGGAATTGACTCTTGGTTTAAATTATCTTTCCTCTAGTAATGTGATTATCTTTTTCTCCAAAAGATTCTTCAGTCTCGAATCAAGGGGTTCTCCCAAAGGTGTAAACTGTCATCTAGGTGGATATGAGAAGGATTTTGGTTTGTCTTGATTGTTTTGAGACTGTTTCCTAATTGATTATTGTTCTTGGGTTTTGGATTGGACAAATTGAAAGCATATTTTGATGGTTTCAAATTTTTTTTTTGGCAAACCCATCATTAGTAACATATTTTTTTTTAGTCCAAAACTTAGGTTTATCATTATTATTGTTATTGTTTTAATTGTTGGAAGAGTCTTTAGTTTCTTTGTAAAGTTTCAACTCACCATTTCTTACTAAGGCATCTTAAATGGTGACTTGATTTTCAAGCAATTTGTCAAAAGGCATGGGACATTGTAATTTGATTCTAAAGCTCATTTGATGAGTTAAGGTGTTTATGAAGATAGTCATCTTTTCCTTTTCTGGGATAACACATGGGTACTTAGCAAAGAGTCACCTCCATCTATGTAGGTATGTCAATAAAGGCTCACCTTCTTTTTGTCTTGCGTTGCAAATATCTAGCATGGTTATCTCATGTTCAATGTTGTATGAATAATGAATGACAATTTTTCTCACAAGATCTTCAAAATTTCTAATTCCAGGTGGTAATTTTGAGAACTATTCCATCGCTTGACCTCCAAAACTTCTTGGGAATAATCGTATCAAATATGTGGACTCATCGCTAAACTCCATGCTTAGGGTGAAAGTTTATTTGATGCGATCTTGTAGATCTATTGTACCCATGTATTTTTCAAACTTAGGCAATTTGAAATTTGGTGCAAAGGGTATCATATTCAAAGTCTTGTCATACGAGTAAGGACAAATACCTTCCAAATTGTATTTCTTATGGGAAGTCCCTCTTTTGACATCATCAATTTGTTGTTGGAGGGATTGAATATGTTTTTCTAGGACCATGATGAGATTTACCTCATCCTCATTTTGTTTGAGTGTTCAAACATAATAATCTTTGGGAAGTTTAACTCCTTGTTGTGATAGAGTCATGAAGAACCTTTCTTTATTTGTTTCAAGAACTCTTTCCATGAGCCTTTGAAATTGAGGATCTTTTTATGCTTTTTAAACATTTTATTGTACGAGTTATTTATCTTCCTCATTATGGGCATTATTTTTGTTGTTGTTAGCCCTAGCCCAATCATTCTCCTCGTTATTGATGTTTAGTGTGTTTTGTGAATCAAATTGTTGGGTTGAGTCAACTTATGGTGATGGATCAAGTGGTGATCTATTTTTCTCTTGTTATTCTATTGCTATAGTTGCTTCTCCATTGGGATTATAAATAGTTTTAAATCTATAGGATGTTGTTCTCATAGGCATGAAACTATCTTGATTCAATTTCAAGTTACAAGTTAGTTGTGATTATTTTTTGACAAAAAAGGATAAGTTAATGTTATAATTACATTTTGATCAAAAAATGAAGTGTGTCTAAGTGAGTCTAAATAGGAAAAGATCTATCCCTATGATAAAGACTCTTTATTGATCTTGAGTTCTTGGGTTCTAAGAAAAGGACCTATAAATCCTTTAATTTTGAACTTTCCAAAATTAAAATTGATAAGATTTGACAACACTTTCAAGTTGATTTGTTGTAAAAATTAGTTATTTGTTAACCAAAGTGTTTCACTTAGATTTTTACTTTCACTCTAAGAAGTCATATATTTTGAATGCTTCTTTGTTTTCTAAAATTTGGATGATTTTATACAAATTGATTTTCAAATACCATAGCAAAATGATTGTGCAACTCTCCCTAAACACCTAAGAATGAAAATCATGTGTTCAAATATTTCAAGTTGGTAGCATGTTGGGAACAAGTAGGAGATTGAAATACTCATTTTTTGGTTGTTGGTAGTAGATGATTTCTCATTTTTTAATTCAAGAACAACACACACTTCAAACACTTTTTTTCCCCCTAGATTACTACAAAAAATAGTATATTTTATCGAACCATTGCCACTGATATAATACAATAAGACACTTCAAGAAGTCTACCTAAGGAAATTTGTGGCTTCAATGTATTATTTATAGGCTCATGAGCTTTGAATCAATCAAACTTGATGCTCTGGACCCTCATGCACTGTGTTCCCCTTAGAAAAGAGGTGAGCCACATGCATAGATGGAGTGTAAATTATACACTTAATAAGGCCTTTAAGGTGTAAGGGAAGTAGTTTTAGTCATCACTTCTAAAAACCTTTTTCCAAACAACTAGGGGAGCACTTATGATGATGACATATTTTTCCATTAGTATGCAAAGGAAAAAAGTTTTGAACAGTTGGTAACACCAACATCGAAAGATAGCCTTAGTGTAAACCGACAGAGCAGGTCACAATGTAAACTGACAACACAGTTTACAAGAGCAACCTGAAAATGTTGAAGTGGAACCTGAAAGAGTAAATCAATAGAGTAAAAAGATAGAGGAACCCGACAGAGAAGACAACAAGAGAACTTGATAGATAGGTCACAGAGGAACCTGATAGATAGGTCACAGAGGAACCTGATAGATAGGTCACAGAGGAACCTGACAGATAGATTACAAGGCAAACCAAGCAGCAGTCTATTGAGAGGCAATTAGAATCCTGAGAAATGTGGATCTAACTTCCATGTCAAATAAAACACTTGTGTTTTATATTTATCTTCTTGATTTTCTTTAAATCCATTTTTTTAGGGACAAGCAATGTAATTTTAATTGTTTTAATCAGTCTAAATGATTAGAAACATGCAAACTAGGAGATCAAGGTCAAGTTGTAAACCTTTGATCATAGAGTTATCTTTGTAAAGCATGAAACTAAAATAGGTCAATATAATGTATAAATAGATGTGAAATCAATCATAAGAAGATAATGTGATGATGATTGTAGCTGAGGATAACATCTATGGATCAAACTAAGATTTTTATGCAGAAGAACAACAAAAGATGAAAATGGTTATTAAGAATCAGATTCAAGGCTACCGAGTAGAACAAAGGTATTAATCAGTCACTATAGGTGACACATCATATTGTAATATTTAATGGATCTGTAATCAAAAATTCTAGATTACATATACTCAGGTCAATGAATATTTTTGACTACATTCTAACAAGTGTAGAAAATAGAAGAAATACTTTGAGAAGGTGGATCTAACAATCCTTTTGTAAACCTCTTAACCGAGTGCACACTAAATAGTGTTGCTAAAGCTCTTAACAGAGTAGAAATTAACTAGCCTCTACATGTTACTCCTAACAGGGTAAGATCATAAGAAGTGATAAAATGTGTAAGCCTTAACCGACCCCTTCAATTCTACAGATAGTGAAGTTTTTGTGGGTTTCATCCCCACTGTAGTTTTTACCTTCAAACAGGGGTTTTCTACATTACCAAATCTTGTGTCATGTGTCAATACATTTCATGAATGTTTCTATAAATGTTTACATGCAATTAAGTTTATGAATTGATATTACATGCATAAAGATAGAATAATAGATATGGTCGATAATACAACAAAATGATAACATAAAGGATAAAGGTTAATTGAAAAAAGTTTTAAGGGTATTGATTCACCCCTCCCCTCTTAGTACACACCATTCCATTATTTCCAAAAATTGGTATCAGAGCTAGATCTCTTATTTAGAAAATTTTAAATACTTGAGAGAAAAGATCATACAATGGAAAGGTATAAGCTAGATAGAGGTATTGAGAATCAGAAGCTAGAGATACAGATCTTCTATGAGCAATACAAAGTAGAAAGAATCAAGATGAAAGAACTAATGGATGAAAAAAAGGTTATGGCATCTCCTTGTAATGAAACAGACTATCATAAAGAAGATATACCTGATTTATTTGAGTCATCAGGATCTACATCTAGCAAAGCATCAGACACATCTAAAGGTAGCATCACAAGTCTGAATGAAAGCAATCAACATCTGATAGAGCAAGTAAAAATACTACAAATCGGTCAAGAGACACAGATGATAAGGATGATTGATGTCATGAACAATGCTACACAATTTGAACAAGAAAGAGAACTAGTCATTGATGATAGGAAGAAGATCACTGAAAAGCTACAAGAGAAAGAGTCAAAAATACAAAGACTTACTGAACATCATCATGAGATCACCAATCAGATTATTCTTATGAGTCAAGTGGAAAACCGAATGAACATAGAACTCATTGAAAAGATAGAAGCTATTGGTGAGCTAAGAGAAGAAAATGAAAAACTGAAGCATGAAGTAAGAATTCAGCAACAACACAATGATATGATTAAGAGAGCTGAAGAAAGTACAAAAAGGATGGATGATTTTCTAGATGGACAAAGAAGAGTCAACAACAGTACTAGACTAGGGTATAGTGAGCATGGAGAATCACCATACCAAGCTAATCACAAAGATGTATACAAAATTCCAAGACCAAGAAAGAGGTCATGCAATCATTGTGGAAAACCAGGCCACACATCAAATGTTTACAGGAGCAAAATGAAAGGTATTCCTAAATCCACATCTACATTCATAGGAAACTGTTATAACTATAACAAGAAAGGACATAAAGCATATGAATGTAAATCTAAGGTGATTCAACCAAAGAAGTAAACCTACATGGAAACATATTTTCCTTCTTGCAAAATGCATGGGCACACATCTCTTGAATGTAGGAAGAAGAAAATCAAGCACGAAAACCAAAAGATCAAGAAAATGCTTATCAACCGAAAAGAGTCGGTAACTCATATGTTTGGGATTACAACACATGGGAAAACTACACAACATGTGGAAGATATGGTCACATAGCTGCAAAATGCATGAGGAAATGGACAAGAAAGTCCAAAAGCTGGACTAACCCCAGAATGGCATGCTTACACTATCATACAGTCGATCATCTAAGTAAGGACTGCAGAGACCGAGTGACAGAGACAAGCACTTTTCCCAATGGTAACACCATTGAAGATATCAGAAGGATGAGAAAAAAAAATTGAGGAAAGCTACAAACACTAATGATGCTGGACCAAGCAATGAAATTGGTGACACCTTATCCAATGGATCTAGTGATATCACCACCCCCACCTAAGTAGAACAAGTAAGTATGGAACTGCATTATACCAAGTTATACTTAACATCAGTTACATTATACATTGATGAAATGCCAAATTAGCATGATTAAAGATGCACTATGGTATTACTTTTTATGAATTTTTGAATTCAATCGCATCAGTCAATGCATACCAAAAATCATCGGTGTACATAAAAATCTAAGTTGTCAATGCATACTGAAAATCATCGGTGTACATACAAAGCTAAGTTGTCAATGCTTACCAAGAATCATCGGTTAACATATAAAAGTTGAGTTTCTAGTCTAAACTAAGCATCATCGGTAATCATGTAAAATGACAATGTCTTCTTCATCATATATTGATAACCGTCGATAAATGAGTGAAAATTCAAGTGAGGTGACACCTACCCTGAGCATTGCATTCTCACTGAGAATGAAGTTAGTGTGTTACCCAGGCAACTCTGTCTTTGACACCCAACAAGTGGTTGAATTATTAAATGTGCCACTTAGGACACCATCTATAAAAGGATGATGGAGACTTCATTTCACTCTACAATGATTTAAATCAAAGAAATAGAGAAAAGAAAAGCACAGGGCGACCAGATTGTAGAAGTGTTTAACCAGCAGCTTCACAGGATTCAACCGGATTATTTAACAACTATAGAAGGTTAAGTAAGTAACATTACTGAGCTCACTATTTATTTTATGGGAAAAGCCCTAAATTTTAGAAGCTATAGCAACCACATTCCATGCATCAAATATCGAGATCTTCAAAGAGAATACGGTCAACCTAATAAATAACACCACTTGTGAGGAACCTAAATACAAGTTATGTCTAGAGGTTTCCTCACAACCCAATGATGCTAGAGCATTCTCTGGAACTCCACCTATGGTTTTTATCATAGAAGATGTCAAGGCATCGATCCATTGCAAGATCTCCGAGATAGGAGATCTTGAGGTCAAGAAAGCTTACAAGAAGCTTTGCACAGGTGGAACCATTAGAGAAGAGAAAAAACACATAGAGGTCAAAGGGCTCACAACTTCCCTAATGTTCCCAAAGGATTTTAAGACCGAGTGGATAAGGATAGTGCTGAGCAGAGTACATGACCGAAAGATGTGGCTAGATGAGCCAAAACCAATCACTAGGGATGTAATACACATTGTTACTGGTTATCCTATAACTGACAAAGCCAAGGCACTCAAACACCCTTCTCATCTTGAGATTGAGAAGATGACAGGTGCAGAATGGGAAGGAAGAGGATTGAAAGTGAATTCCATCAAGGATCCAAAAATTAAATTTGGAGCTTGTGTGCTAGGCTACAAGATTTTCTGAGCCAACATGATGAATATTATTGCATGTGGAGTAGTTGACACTACCCACAAGATTGTAAAGAAAGGATTGCAGTTGGATCTATCTGAGCTTCTACTGAAGTAGTTATATGAAAACATGAGGATAATCAGGTCTGCAAAGTCCAATTCATGTAAGTTTGCATCACTCTTAATGTGCATATTTTTCTACTTCCAAGACTTCTTTTCATCTATCGGTAAAGTCAACTGGGATACTACCCGACTAGTGAAAATTCAAATCAGTGAATTAATCAAGTCACTAGGTGACAACTTCACATCAATTATGGATGAATACTTAATTGGATTTAGGGAAAGAATGCAGAAAAGAATGAGGATACCAGAACAAATAGTAGAAACGTATAAAACTGAAGTTTGTTTTATGGTGGACACTGATACCACCTTGATCAAACCAGTTGTACCAAGGATAGAATGGTTAGCACCACTTGACTAGGAGATTAACATAGATCAAGCAACCAATGCTATTGAATCATTGTTAAATGAACCATTGAACAAGTCACAACCAAGGTTTGAAACCTATGAGGAAGCCAAGGAAAGAATAAAAATAGGCTTAGTTGTGAAGAAGATTGATAGAAAGAAAGACAAAATGGTAAAGACACTTAAGAAGAAGTTATCGGTAGATGATGAAGAGTCAGAACAAAAGGATGACACCAAGGGATAGTCACCTGTCAGTGAAGAAGAAAAATTGAGTGACTTCAAATCTATAGAGTCTGATGCACCACCACCACTTGCAAAGAAACCAAGGACTACTATTGAATAAAGGACTAGAAGTCAGACAACTAAAGATGCAAGCTCATCACTAGTAAAGAAAGGAAAAGTGAGGACTTACAAAAGAATGCCTCAAACTGAGAAATAGGCACCAACAAAAAGAAGAAAATTGATCAGAAGCAAGAAAGATATAGAGGACGCTGAACAAGATGAACAACCTATAAATAAAAAACTTCCTACCACAATTGATGAGGTATGTGCATCTATTATCAAGGGAGGTTCAATAACTGGCCCTAAGATTAGAAAATGGATAACTCTGAATCCCGAGGATCAAAACAAGTTAGAGGAGGCAATCATCAAAACAATGTGTATATTTAAATATATACCAATACAGTTTGAAGGTAAAATTCCACAAGAACTTTTTGACAAACTATCATCACGGTGGACATTTGCATTACATTCTGAGAAATAGATAAGGGAAAGAGCCTTAGTTTATGTTATGCCACCCGAGTCCAAAATGGAAGAAATTGAATAAATGATGAAGTTACATTCTAAGAAGTTATCACCAAAATTGAGAACCTACAAAGTGCTACAGGGAAACCTAATTGAGCTTGAAAAAGCAAGTGACGATGCATGGAGAAAAATAATCGATGTACCTAAAGAGGATACAAGCCCTGAGCGAGTATTGGCACTCATCGACAAGTGTCATAATGAAGAAATAGAGGCTATACCGAGCCTAGAGCATATTCTGATAAATGATGCTGAGGATGACAATCAAATTGAATTAAACACCGAAGATAATAAAGAAATGGTTGACATTCCTCAGATCTTGGAGTCATTAAAAGACACAACAGATGTCACAATCCAAGATGTGACAATCATAGATATCACTAAGGATCTTGTAGAGGAAGTAAAGGCAGATGAGGATATCATTGTTACATCTAACCAGCCCAAGGAATAGGACACAATAGAGGATGTTGCACAGGTGAATATACTAGGCCAAACGCCACTATTGATACAAGCTATCAATATCATCTCAGAAAAGGATAAGTCCCCTGAGCCTGATGCAATCATACCAGAAGATAAAGGTGAAGATGAACCAGAAAACACATCTGATGAACAAAATATAGATGGGGAACAAAATTTAACAAATGGAACAAAAGGAATAGATGGAGAGCAGGGAGAAAATTTTGAAGGAGAAAAAGGTGATGCCACTCCTAAGGATACCAAGGGAGATGTTGCAGAGAAAGCAAAGGTTGATGGAGATGTCCACTCCCAATCGATGGGTAGACACTGAGAAGCAAGATAAAGGCTCACATAATCCAAAGCCTTCATCTAGCACATTAGACCAAGCAGAAAAACTTGATATGGTACTACATACAGGTGCCTCCACTACACTTTCCAAGAAGAAGAAGAAAAAGAATAAGAATCTAGTCACAATGGATGAGATTATTGAAATTCCTACATGTGATATGAGTACATTGGATCCTGAGACACTTAAAAAGTATGCTGAACTTTGTAAAAGAAAAGATATCCAAGATAAGCTTAAGAAGGAGACAAAATACAACTAGGTACTTGAGACAACTAAGGAAATACTTCTACAAATTGTACATGATGCTAACATTGATCAAAGTGCTCTCATACTTGATCAATTGGTCATTCTTACTGAATCCATCACATCACAAAATGTGGATGCAGAGAAGGCCATAGAAGAATGTACAGAACAAAAGTACCAGTACAAATTAACAAAGAAAATCAGCCAAGAAGTGGCTGAGAACAAGGTAAAGTTGTCTAAACTAATCACTGAATTAGAACCAATCATTTCAGAAGCTATTGCCTTAATTCAGAAGTTAAGCACTTTAGAAAAATTCACCAAGGAATATAGTGAAAAGATTGCACAGATAGATGTAGATCTTACTGCTAGTACACAAGGTATCTCAACAACTGACAATGCAATCAAGTTGCATTATGAAAAGGTAATGGAATAAAAGAAGTTGAGACTTCAAATTCAAGAGGCAGAATCTGTTGGAAATTTGACTACCTGAGGATGCATGACTCATTTTGTGTTTTCATCATGGAAACAAAGTCATGTTTAGTCTTTGTCTTAAAAGACAAAATGACTAAGGAAAATAGGGCAGACAGAGATACTCAGCGATCAACACATCAGCGCACGTGTGAGAGATCGATTCAACATATGCGTGTTCATATATAAGTTGTATGACATGTGTAAATGCTACATCTAGACACACAAAGTATGGAACTATAGTACAAAAAAGTTACAAGCAGATCCATAGACCAGCAGTCCAGGAGACAGAGCATGGAAGCCGACTAGGTTTTTTGATCAGCATATGTTATTTTATTATGTAATGGCTAATCACCTTTGGTTATATGATTGTAATTATGTAATTAACATTGTAGTAAACACACTTTAGCTGACTTGTTCAAAAGCATTGTGTATTTTGTTTTAGGGCCGACTAATGTTTTGTTTTTGGGTCGCGCATATTCGGATTTGAATATATAAGTATGTAATGTAAAGATATGATAGAAGCATCGATTATAATGCAAGAGGAAGATAAAAAGGGACATTACTATGAATTTAGTATATGATATAGCTCTTTGAGAGAGTAAGAGCATTCACGCATACACGAAACTGATCAGACAATAGTGTCATCACAACAGTTCATTTTGATATAGTGCATATCATCTTTTAGAAGGTTGTAGCCTTCATCTTATTGGGCAGTGAGCCTAGGTAGTGAGCCATATACCTTTAATAGGGTTTTTTAAAATACTCCTAATAGGGTCCAACTTTTAACTAGGTCATTGTACTCATATTGTAAAGACTGCTTCTAACAGGGCAAACGAACTCTCACAAGTTCATTATACTTAGTACAATATTTGTGGGTACTAATTCCCACCATGGTTTTCCTCTGATCAAGGTTTCCCCATAATCATATCATGTGTTATGAGTTGTTATGTTAAGCTTTATTCTATGTATGTTTGATTTATGTTTAATTTGTTGAAAATTAAATTATAGACAAACACTGATTCACCCCCCCCTCAGTGTTTCTAACAATTGGTATCAGAGCTCTGGTCCTCAGCAAATAAGTTTAACCACTTGAGGAGATCATGGACTCAACAGAAGAAAAAAATTTGAAAAAGAATCTTGAAGCAGCTCTTGAAGATCTTGATAGATTTGAAAAAGAAAATGAAGAACTTAGACTGAAAGTTGATGGCTCACAAATGCTTATCAAGAAACTAAGAAAAGATTTGAAAGATTGTTCTACAAGTGACTTAGGGAAAATGATCAAAAAGATCAATGAAGAGAATATGTCTCTGAAAGATAAAGTTGAGAATCTAGATGAATAGCTCACAGATAGCCAAATTGCTATTGAAGAAAAGATCAAAGAAAGCAAACAACTAGATGATGAACTCTTGAAAGCAAACTTGAAAGTTCTGGAATTGGAAAACATAAAAAGGAAGTTGGAATCTGAATTAATAGAAGCAAAGGATAAGATTGACAAACTTCACACAAGTTCTAATTCACTTCAATCTCAGCTCAATGCACAAAATAAAAAAGGAGACACTACTGGTCTTGGATTCAATATAACACAAACTGAAGTCAATTCATTACAAGAAAGAGAGAAACCTCATGAAGCACTTTCAAAAGCAAGGAAAGTTGAAAATGTTGAAGAGATTAAAGAAAATCTACCAAAAAGGGAAATCAAGAAAGTTAACAGAACTTGTTATGCATGTAAAAAACATGGTTATTTGGCATGAGATTGCAAAAAGGTAAGACCCTTCAATGGTTATTGTTTCTCTTGTAATAAATTTGGTCATAGGGCTATAAATTGCAGAACTCAGTCACAGTAGAATCAAAGAAGAATGAATCAAAACAGTCAGAGAAATAAACCTCAAAGGAATTTTCAGAACACCACATGTCAAATATGTAACTACAATAGACAGACACATGTATCCACCAACGGTTATTACAAAAAAATTTACTCCAGCTCCTCCCAAACAGACTACATAACTAGTAATTCAGATTGCACCTATGACAGGTCCATAGGTCTCAACATCGATAGTGACAATAACTTCTGATACAGATAAAGACTCAGAAGACACTATAGTAGTTGACAATGTCAAGATATCCATGACTGCATCTGAAAAAGATATGGACAAAGTTGATAAGGCATTTGTAAGCACTGAAGAAATGTGCATTGATGATACCTCTACACAACAAGATGAAGTTCCCATCAATAATCAAATTGACATAAATGAAGATACTCAAGATGATACTCAAGGTGACAAGACACCAATAAAAGAGAAACCAGTGAAGGTTGAATGCATGGATACCAGTCAGAACACTATATTCTCACCATCAACTCAACCATCTACCTCATTGTTGTCAAGGTTAACTCCTAATTCAACAAGTTTGGATGCATGGGGAGAAGAAGACCTAATCAAAATCAGCGTTCTTGCTATGGAAAAAGCAAAGGAAAAACAAGTGATGAGGAAACCTCTCTTTTTGAAAACAGTGAACATTTTGAATGAATTAGTGCCTGCTGATCAAAAAGTAGCCAAAGTCCAATCAGTTGAAGATGTGGACAACATATTGTCAAAATTCAAATCACACTTTATAATCTTAGTAGAATTTGCTACTAAGATTGCAGAAGATGAATACAAGAAGGAGATACTGAATGATTTGGTAAAGAACTTTACCTTAGACTTGAACTCCTTAAAGATTGGGCAATCTATATTGAAGGAATTGGCAGATAAAGGAAATAGAGTCATAGAAAACTATATGGACAGAGTGAAGCTCACCTCTGAGCACACCAAAAAGGTAGAAGAGGCAGAATTAATGATAGATAGTATAAGAAAATCAGTTGAAACTTCCACGCAAGACATGAACATATGTAACAATGTCTACCAAGGGAAATTAGATAAAATTGAGAAAGCAAAGTTAGAAATCAACAAGATAAGGGTAAGGCAAACCCAGTTAAGAAATGCACTTGCACCATCCTTAGTAGTCCTCAATGAGAACATCAAACAGATTGATGCCTCTATTGTGACATATTATCAAGGTCCCTACATGGATCTAATAAAAATGGAGAAGCTGACATGCATTGTGCGCGCATCTACAAACATTTGATGCTATGAAAGTATTTTGGCAGAAAGAGATCCAATCTCTTAAAATTGCATACCCTAAAGTGTATATGGAGTATGTAGTGGACTTACAAGATTTTTTACACCTTTGTCATTAATTTCAAAGGGGGAGTAATATAGAATGTGTATATATGGAGAAGTATATGTATATATGATGTTATACAATCACTTTTTATGTTAAGTCATTTTGAGTAACTTGACCACATTCCTTTGTTGCCATAAATGACAAAGGGGGAGATTGTTGGAAAGTTGACTACCTGAGGATGCATGACTCATTTTGTGTTGTCATCATGGCAACAAAGTCATGTTTAGTCTCTGTCTTAAAAGACAAAATGACTAAGTAAGGAAAACAGGGCAGACAGAGATACTCAGTAATCAACACATCAGCGCATGTGCAAGAGATCGATTCAGCATATGCGTGTTTAGATATAAGTTGTATAACATGTGTACATGCTACATCCAGACACACATAGTATGAAACTATAGTATGGAAAAGTTACAAGCAGATCAATAGACCAGTAGTCCAGGAGACAGAGCATGGAAGCCGACTAAGTGTTTTGATTAGCGTGTGTTATTTTATAATGTAATGGCTAAGCACCTTTATTTATATGATTGTAATGATGTAATTAAAATTGTAGTAAACACACTTGAGCCAACTTGTTCGGAAGCATTGTATATTTTGTTTTAGGGCCGACTAATGTTTTGTTTTTGGGTCGCGCCTATTCGGATTTGAATATATAAGTATGTAATGTAAATATATGATAGAAACATTGATTATCATGCAAGAGGAAGATACAGAGGGACAATACTATGAATTTAGTATATGATATAGCTCTTTGAGAGAGTAAGAGCATTCGCGCACATGGAATTGATTAGACAACAGTGTCATCACAATAGTTCATTTTGATATAGTGCATATCATCTTTTAGAAGGTTGTAGCCTTCATCTTATTGGGTAGTGAGCCTAGGCAGTGAGCCATATACCTTTAACAGGGTTTTGTAAAAGACTCCTAATAGGGTCTGACCTTTAACCAGGTCATTGTACTCATATTGTA
>MU227674.1:1613879-1627057 GCA_018584345.1 Thuja plicata
TTCTCCATTGTTGGTGTACCCTATTCCTGTGTAGTTGTTGACTCTTCTTTGTCCGTCAAGGAAATCATCCATTCTTTTATTGCTATCTTCAGCTTTCTTGATTAATTCATTGTGCTGATTCTGAATTCTGACTTGATGCTTTAGCTTCTCATTTTCTTCCCTTAGTTCACCAATGATCTGTATTCTTTCAATGAGTTCAGTATTTAGTCTGTTTGCCTCTTGACTCATAAGAATAATCTGGTTAGTAATCTCATGGTGATGATCAATAAGTCTTTGAATCTTTGATTCTTTTTCTTGTAGCTTCTCTGTAATTTTCCTCCTGTCATCAATGGCCAATGTTCTCTTTGGTTTATCTTTTCTTGAATCATTCATGACATCAATCATTTTTACCATCTAAGTCTCTTGAACGATTTGCAGCATTTTGATTTTCTCTGTCAGATGTAGATTGACTTCTTGTAGACTTGTGATCTCCTCTACTGATTTGTCTGATGCTTTGCTTGTAGCGGATTCAACTGAGTTGAAGTAATCTAGGATCTCCTCTTCTTGATAATCTTTTTCATTAAGCCTAGTTGCCATAATCTTTCTTTCATCAAGCAACTTTCTCATGCTTACTCTTGCCTCTTTATACTGCTCATAGTAAATCTGAATTTGCAACTGCTCATTCTCAATAGTCTTGTCTAGTCTGTACTTTTCCATTGTGTTGATCTTTTCTCTTATGTCTTTAAGCTTTTCAAGAAAGACACGTATCTCTGATACCAATTGTTGGATTTATTGAAATGATGTACTGAGAGGGGAGGGGTGAATCGGTACCTCTAAAACTTTTTATGTGGTTGGCCCATTAACCTTTGTGTCATCAGATTTGTATATTCCTATCTATTTTTTTATCTTTCTTTGTGTATGTGAAATCATAATATAAGTTCTTTGCGTGTGTAAACATTCAAGAAAAATACATGAAAGTAAATAACACATTACACAAGATATGATATCGCAGAAAACTCTTGTTAGGAAGTAAAAACTGTAGTGGGGATGTCTACCCACAAAACTTCACTATCTACAAATAAGAAGGGAGTTAGTTAAGGCTTACAATTTGATCAATTCTGATGATCTACCCTGTTAGGAGTATTATAGTGCAAACCTGTTAGGATCTACTTTGTTTGAAGCTTTAGCAACACCGTTAGGTGTGCACTCTGTTAAGAGATTTATCAAACAACTATTAAGTCCACCTTCTACAAAAGGATTTCTATTGTGATGCACTTGTTAGAATGCAACTACAATATAAATGTTGATCTGATAGTATATGCAATCTCTAATTGCTGATAACATATCCTATAAAGCTTACAATGTATATGTAATCACCCTAAGTGAATTGAATAATACCTTGTCTCTGCTCGTCGGTAGCCCTTTTGTGTTCTTGATAACTAATTTGATCCATTTCTGAACTTTGCATGAATTATCTTATGCTTCTTAGATGCTCTCCATGGCTACAATCATTTATCAACTGATTACAAGTCTCTTATATTACAAATGATTGAACATCTATTTATACTAGTTTTTTGCTCTATTCTTGATTCACAATTTTCAAATTAACTCTAGATCCATGGTTTACAACATGACCTTGATCTTTAGTTTGTTGTGTTTTAGATCCGTTAGGATGCTTTAGAACATTTACAATATGCTTGCTTGACCCTCAAGTAAAGTTTTAAAACAAATAAAAACTCTATAAATAGAATTACAATGTTTTATCTGACGTGTAAAGTCAGATCCACTTTTTGCCGGTTTTGTAACTAACTGTCGGTTCTGATGGTCGGGCTGCTTTGTCAGTTCTGTCAGTTTTCTTTCATTCTTTGCTCTGTCAGTTTTCTGCTCCGTCGGTGTCCCTTATTTGAACTATTCATCAGGTATGCCTTTTCTGCTCTGTCGGCGATGTTCTCAAAACTGTACCATCGGTGATGCTTATATGCTTTGTCGTCGGTTGAACTCTTGTCAGTGTTTGCCGGGCAATTCTCTACTTAGCATTTTTCACGATAGACATTGTCATCTCGTCGGGTATGCTTGATGTCCGTCGGTTATGCCTATACCGATGACCTTTATCATGGTTTTCCCTTTAAGTATACTAATGGAAAAACTTAATGTCATCATATATCATGCATGCGATCTGACGAATCCTACACCGTGTAACCTGATAAGCCCTCACCTTGGTCTTCCCATCATAAAATGGGAAGACCTCTCGTTTGATGATTTCCTTGGGGACACACTTCTGGACCATCTCCAAGGAAACATCACTTGATACCTCAGCTCTCAACTCTCAAAAAATAGTATCTATGACCTATGGCATGAAAGAAGAATGAGATCTCAATCTAGTAGTCATGTCCTCTAAACTCAATATATTGGCACAAATATCTCTATATATGTAATCTGACCTAGACATGCAGATGTTCTCTCTAAGTTTATCCATCTCTATCTAAGCTATCAAAAAAATACTCACCAGATCAGGAGTGCGATGTGCATCCTAAGTTGGTACATCATGTGTAGGTACATTGTGGGTGACCATCTAGATGTAACATGTACATGAAAGCTAAATGTTAATAATTAAGTACTTGATTACATGTTATAATTGCGTGTAAAATGGAAACAAATATAGATGAATATATAAAATTATAGTTCATACTTGGGGTCCTATTAGGTCTTAAGGGTCCTATTACCTGTCTTAAGGGTCCTTGGACATGTACTAAGGGGTATTAATAGGTCATATTAGGTCAAGTAAGTCCAATTTTATTCGACCTCATAAGGGGTCCTATTAGATAGATTAAGGGTCCTATTAGGTCTTCATATCTACCTATTAGGTCCTATTAGGTCTTCATGTCTATTAGGTCCTATTAGGTCTTAAGGGGTACTATTAGGTCTTTAGGGTCCTGTTAAAGGGTTTCATACATTAGGGTTCAATATGGTTAAGGTTTCATGTTAGGGAGCTAATGTTAAAGTTTATGTTGATTTATATTTCAGTTTCATGTTAGGGTTAATTTGTTAGAGTTTTGAATGTTAGGGTTCAATATGGTTAGGGTTTCATGTTAAAGGGTTGAATATGGTTAAGGTTTCATGTTAGGGTTTCATATGGTTAAGGTTTCATGTTAGACATAAATTCATATGGTTAAGGTTTCATGTTAGGGTTCAATACATGGTTAAGGTTTCATGTTAGGGTTTCATGTAACTTGATTCAATATGGTTAAGGTTTCATGTTATGGTTAAAATGTTAAGTTTATGTTGATTTATGTTTCAGTTTCATGTTAGGTCCTTAATTTGTTATCTGTTTCATGTTAGGGTTTCATATCTAGTTAAGGTTTCATGTTAGGGTTCAATATGGTTAAGTTTTTATGTTAGGACCTTTCATGTTACGACCTTAATTTGTTAGAGTTTCATGTTAGGGTTTCATATCCAGTTAAGGTTTCATGTTAGGGAACTCAATATGGTTAAGGTTTTATGTTAGGGTTTCATGTAACCTAGTTCAATATGTTTAAGGTTTCATGTTAGGGTTAATACACTATGTAATCTATGTTGATTTATGTTTTAGTTTCATCTCTAGGTTTAATTTGTTAGAGTTTCATGTGTTAGGGTTCAATATGAGGTTTCATGTACATTAGGGTTTCATGTTAGGGTTAATGTTAGAGTTTATGTTTCAGTTTCATGTTAGGACCTTAATTTGTTAGAGTTTCATGCTAGGGTTTCATATGGTTAGGGTTTCATATCTAGTTAAGGTTTTATGTTAGGGTTCAATATGGTTAAGGTTTTATGTTAGGGTTCATGTAACCTGGTTCAATATGGTTAAGGTTTAATTTTAGCTTTAATGTTGCAGTTTATGTTGATTTATGTTTCAGTTTCATGTCTAGGGTTAATTTTTTAGAGTTTCATGTTAGGGTTCAATATGGTTTTAAGGTTTCATGTTAGGGTTCAATATGGTCCTAGGTAAATATTAAGGGTCCTAGGTATAGATTAACTTGAGTTCTAATAGGTCATCCTCATGTGTTTTAAAGGGTCATACTTGGGTTCTTTAAAAGGATTAAATGTCAATGTAGTCCGGTCCTAAAGGGTCCTAAGGTACATGTACTACTTGGGTCCTCTAAGTGTCTTCAAATGTACGTACTAGGACATACATACTAAGGCATGTAATATTTTAACATCTAACTCTACATGAATAATGTATATATATATACATATACATAAAGTTTTAAAACATATACATGTAAATAATTTAGAGAGAGAGAGAGAGAGAGATTCCTAATAAATTTACTAACTTTAAAAATAATTTAAAAACAAATATTTTTAATTTCTAACATTTTATACTATGGTTTTGTATCATTTTCTAACATGTACTAAGTTACAATTTTTTATAACATTTGCTAACATTCTAATCCGGTTTTCTAATTATAACTAAGTTATAATTTTCTAATATTTTCTAATGTTTTATAATTTTCTAATGTTTACTAAGTTACAATTTTCTAATATTTTCTAATGTATACTAAACTTTACAATTTTATAATTTTACTAAGTTACAATTTTATAATATTTTCTAATGTTTACTGAGTTACAATTTTATAATATTTTATAATGTATACTTAACTTTGCAATTTTCTAATATATACTAAGTTATGTAATTTTCTAATATTTTCTAATGTATACTAAGTTACAATTTGCTAATATTTTTTTAATGTATACTAAGTTACAAATTTCTAACATTTGCAAACATAAATATACTATGATTTTTTAATGTTTTCTAATATTTTCTAACATTTTACTATGATTTTCTAACATACTACTATAATTTCTAACATATTCTAAAATTCAACTATCATTTTCTAACATTTCTACAAACTAAATATTATTTAAAACAAATAATTAACTAAAATAAATATAAAACATACAATTTACAATAAAAAATGAGAAAAATGTGTGTACCTGATACTAGTAACAATCACAAGGGGTCGAAGAAGCTCAGGAGTTGTTGACGTTGTACTGGTCGTCATTGGTTCGCTCTAAACCCCGGGTCCACAAAATCTTGAAAAGTGAATAGTAAAAATGAAATGGGTAGTCAAAAATTTATACAAATTCTGGCAAAAAATAGCTTCACGCGAAGTATGGCTTCGTTCAAAGTACCCTATGTGGGGTACTTTGAGAGAAGTCCCCCACGTAGGGTACTTCGCGCGAAGCCTATCAATTACTTCGCACGAAGTGGTGGCTTCACGTGAAGCCACCAAAAAAAAAAAAATTTAGAAAGTCTGAAATCCTTCGTCCCAAAAAGTGGGACACACTATTGTGATTTCACCCTAGGATGTATACCAAATAAATTATTTAATGCATGATTGTGTATCTCATGTTAGTAAAATAGTGTCTCAACCTTGCAATAATAATAAAAAATACCTTTGATAGAAGGTTATTTATTATTGATACATGAGTGTGAGGGACTACAAGGGGAAGTTTACCCCCCCCTCCCTGCAGGATCTACTCCCCTAGTCGATTAGGGATCTGGGGTTAGTGCACCTTGCCAGGGGGTTTTCCTAACTATTTATCATTAGGTCATAGATCTAATGATAGATATATTTTTTGCACTTTTATTTCCGTCGAAGGAAACCCTATTTTAAAAAAGACATTTTGTTACACTTGTGTATTGTGATGTATTTTGAGAGTTTGATAGTTGTTGACTTACCTCTAGATCTTCTTTGGTGATACTCTTGTTACATGCTTTCTCAAGAAGTATATTTTATTATGTTGATTTCTGAATTATCTATTGGGTGGCTTCTCAAGTGTGGGGTTTTTCTCTCAAAATGGTTTTCCCCGTGTAAATCAATGTGTTGTAGTATGCATGTTATTTATGCTTATTTTTGTTAAAATTTTATAATTGTTGTAAATATCTAAAATTCTTGCATATCCAATCTATCAAGGTTAGTGTAGGAAGATGTTCTTCTATCTTAACTTTGTTACATGGACCATTATATCACTTTTAGATATTAGAACAATTATGGAGAAATATTTTTGTATACACAAATTAATGATCAGTCTTTTTCATAAATTCGATCCCTTTGATCTACAAAACTTATTTTCCTTGAGATATAATTAGTAAACAATTAGAAATATAATAAATTTTAATCTACTATCTCATTTAGTCTACAAAAAATATTTCTTTGAGTGATAAGGACTAAAAACTTTAAATATTAGGGAGAGTATTTGAGATGTTTTGTGCAAACTTAGGGATTATCTTCTATGGAATGGGGCCAATCAATTCAAAAAACTGAAAACCAAGTGGAGATAACATGATAAGAATAATTGAAAAAACCTAATTATTATAAATGATGTAAATCATATTAATACATTATTTAATGTATGATTATATATCTCATTCTACCACTTTCTGTCCTATTAAGAAATTAGAGTGATTATAGATCACTTTTGCATACACAAATCGATGATCAAGATACTTATTTAACTCTATTCTATCTTATTCATAAATTCTAATTATTTAATCTACCATCTCTTTTAATCTAAAAATCTTATTTTCTTTGATTAAAAATACTAAATAATTAGAGATACAATAGTTTTTAATCTACTATCTCTTTTAGTCTATATAATCAATTTTCTTTTAGAAACAAGTACTAAAAATTAGAAATATTAGAGAGATGATCTTTGATATTATGTGCAGGCTTAGGGATCATCTTCTACATGAAACGGGGCCAATCAATTTTTTGGAAAAATAAAATTTAAGTAAAGATAATAGAGTAAGCACAATTAATCAAAGTCTTATTATTACAAATGATTGAAACTAGATTAATAAATTATTCAACGTATGATTATGTATCATGTTTTACCACTTTTTATCGTATTAAGAAATTTGTGTGATTACAAAAGAATGCTTTTACATACACAAATTGATAATCATGATACTTTTATGATTCTATTCTATCTTATTCATAAATTCCATCTCTTTAACCTACTATTTATTTTAGTCTACAAAAATTGAGTAACGAATTGCAAATAAATAAATAGAAATATTAGAAAGATGATCTTAGATATTATGTGCAAGCTTAAGTGTCATCTTCCATTTCATGGGGTCAATTAATTTAGAAAAAAGAAATATAAATCAAATGGGGATAACATGATAAGCATGATTAAGAATAATCATATGATTATATATCTCGTTCTACAAATTTTTATCTAATTAAAAAATAGAACAATTATAGAAGAATACTTTTCCATACCCAAATTGATAACCATGATACGTCTATTACTTTATTTTATTTTATTCATAAATATAATCTCCTTGATCTGCTATCCCTTTTATCAAAAAAAATACTTATTTTGTTTGAGAAACAAGTATTAAACAATTAGAAATATTTCGGAAATGATCTTACATATTATGTGGAGGCTTAGGAGTACTCTTCTACGGAATGGGGCTAATCAATTTAAGTAAGATTAAAAACCAAGTCAATTATAGAAGAATACTTTTCCATACCCAAATTACCCAAATTGATGACCATTAAACTTCTATTATTTATTTTATCTTATTCATAAATATAATCTCTTTTATCTCTATCCTTTTTTATCTAAAAAAACATTTATTTTGTTTGAGAAACAAGTATTAAACAATTAGAAATATTTAAGAAATGAATATTATGTGAAGGCTTATTTTGTTTGAGAAACAAGTATTAAACAATTAGAAATATTTAAGAAATGAATAATATGTGGAGGCTTAGGGATAGTCTTCTACGGAATGGAGCCAATCAATTTAGGTAAGATTAAAAACCAAGTCAAACTAACACGGTAGCCAAAAATTAAACAAAGCCTCATTGTTACAAGTGATTGAAAGCAGTCGTCATAGGACTCACTAGTTATCACGCCTTTGAATGGCCAAATCGTTGTCACGGTCTTCATATCCCTATCTCTTGGCAGTTTCAAACGCGCTGACAGTAATTCATTCAACTTCCATTTCGTCGAATCTTTTTTTACTCAAACGAATCTCTTTTATTTATAGCAATTTTCAGTTTGGGTGAACGCAAAAGACCTGTTCTATGCCCAGTTAACAGGGATCACCTCCAGTAAAACATACAAGACCACTTCCAACTCCATCTCCTCCCCTTATATAAATAACCGAATACAACATTGGACTGATCAGAATGCTGATTGATTGAAAGTGAGAGGAATCAAGGAATAGAAAAATGGCCGCTAGCAGCTTATTCTTTTTGACCGTGCTAACATTAGTCTTGTTTTCGAAAACCCATAGCTATAGTCTTCAATATGCCTGCGAGTTGGCCGAGGATCCAAAGTCATGCCACTCTAGTTTGCTTCAAGATCCAAGGTCGTCTAGAGCAAGTCCCCTAAATATCACCATAATTGCTTTGGAGAAAAGTTTAGGCAAAGTTGAAAGGGTGTATGACCTAATTCCTCCTGTGGGTTGGGTAAGCAGAGCATTCGATAGAAAGTCTAGCCATGCAATTGCAGCTTGCTTAACATTTTACGACCTTGCCATACAACATTTGAAGGACGCTCAAATAAGATTGTCTCGCTCAGGCTCAAATGATTTGAAGTGGAGTCATGCAATCCACATTCAGACTTTACTGAGCGCAGTTCAAACTAATCAGCGGACCTGTGAAAGAGAGCTCAATCATGCCCACGTAAATCTCAGTCAATTCACGTTCACCGAGGGCATGAACGATGGTTTGGTGGCTGTGAGTGACAGTTTGGCTCTGGTTAAGAAACTCTGGATCTTGGGCAAGGCGCCCGCATCTCAGAAACGACGTCTGTTAAGTGAGGGAGATGATTTAGGGTTGGGTGAAGATGGGATTCTTTGGTGGGCGTCTCGTTCAGAGGGGAGAAAGCTTTTGCAAACGTTTGAAACTTCTCAGACGGACGCGGTCGTGGCGCAAGACGGCAGCGGGCATTACAGGACAGTTGGAGAAGCCATTAAAGCTGCTCCTGAGAATAATCCGCGCAGATACGTGATCCGTATCAAAGCAGGAGTGTACAGAGAGAACATTGAGGTGCCCTATCACAAACCTAATATTATGTTTGTGGGAGATGGCATGCACGCCACTGTCATTACCAGTGCCAAAAGTACCGGCGATGGATATGGATTGATCAAAACTGCGGCTGTTGGTATGCTTCTAGTTTGTTTATTAGTGATGTGTGTCTGTTCATATAGAAAATTTTATTTTATTTGTGATTCAAATTGATTTTTCTTAACATATTTCTATGACAATGGTGTTTACAATATTTATATTAATTTATTTTCTTTTGAAGAAGATTACAGTTTCAATTCTACGAGTTTTATAATGTTGATTTCTTTTTGTTTGATTTAACTACTTTATGAAGGCAGTTTAATGGTACTATAACATATATATTTTTATTTGTTATTGTTCTAGTTAACTTGAATAGTAGTTTATATCTTCTACAATATAACTTTTTTTTGTCTTTGTTTTTGTTTGTCTTAGTTAAACATTGAACCATTCAAGGGTAAAAGGTCTATGCAATCTTCTTTACAGGTTTTGTTGAAACAAATGTAGTTGTATACAAATAGTTTTTCTTTATTAGTAAAAAGTCTACATTCTTCTTTAAATTTAATCTAAAATTGATATCTCCAAACATTTTTTTAAAATAATTGTATTTAATATATATATAATAATTTATTTTCTTCACATAATTGTATTCAAGATATCTATACTAGTTTATTTTATTTTCATAAAAATTAGAACTTAGACTTGCATTCAAATTTGAGAATTTTAAACACCTGTATTAAAGATTATTTATTCTACTTTATTTTCCTTTGACAAATATTAGTACATTATCTTCAATTTCAATGGTGGCAGACTTTCAAAGTGTTGCATACTATGACTAAGTTGATATATATAACTTATGTTCTAGTTAAACATCAAACATATGCAATTGCTTACAAATGGTTTTCCTTTATTAATGTTGTAAATGTAATAATCTGAGTGACATAACAAAAATTCATACTTTTAACTTTCAAACAGATATAATTGAAATATATGAAATTGCTCTATAAAGTAAAATGATATGTGTGATGACAAGAAATTTCTTTCTCATCTCTCTCAAATTCTAAAACTGGTTTACTTTGAAATAAATGCAGCTGTGTACTCGAACGGATTCGTGGCTCGCGACCTCACATTTCAGAACACGGCAGGTCCAAAGAAAGATCGAGGAATAGCTCTGCTGGTGCAATCAGACGAGGCAGTCATTTACCGTTGCAGGTTAGACGGCTACCAAGACACTCTGTACGCGTATTCCCTTCGCCAATTCTACAGAGAATGCGAGATCTATGGAACCATCGACTTCATCTGCGGGAACCCCTCCGCAGTCTTCCAAAAGTGCAGCATTTACGTGAGAACACCCATCCACGGTCAGCAAAACGTTGTCACAGCTCAAGACAGAATGGGTGCGAATGAAAACACAGCAATTGTTCTGGACAACTGCAAAGTAATGTGGTCCAGCGACGCTTCTACCCGCTCTGTGCAGACATACCTGGGGAGGCCGTGGGGATCCTACTCTCGCACAATTGTCATGAGATCATATCTGCATGGTCTTATTGACCCACAGGGCTGGCTTTCATGGGGCGCCCGTGACGACTCAAACACTGTATATTATGGGGAGTATAAGAACTCGGGACCCGGGGCTGATACTTCAAGACGACGTAAATGGCCCGGAATTCATGTGCTAAGCGCCGCCAGTGCTAGTGCCTACAGTGCATCTGCATTTCTCCAGCTCCAGGATTGGTTGCCATCGGGCATACCTCACTAAGGCTATATCTAACATTCATTCATAGGCAGTCTGATAAACCAACCATTTTGTTTTTACATTAATTCGATTGTATTTGATCCATGAAATTCAACCGTTCGACAATAATTTGAATGTATGTGCTCCATAAAATTCCGTGGAAGTTCTCATTAATAGAGGGGAATTTTGTTAACTGTCTATCTATCATTTATAGAAGTGTTTCTAATATTTGGTAATTATGATTAGTATAGAAGTACAATAAAAATAATAAATTATAAAATTATAAAATTTTAAGTTAATTATATATATATTTTAAATACTAATTTGAATATAAATATTTTCTATTAACATGTTTATGTTTAATAAAATTTATGTCAAAAATATTAAATGTTGCTATAATATTGTATAACAAGTTAATCTTCTTCTTTGTTGATGAAAGAGATACTTCAATCAATCATCTTGGTTTAACTATAATTTAAATGTATGTGTTCTATAATATTCTTTATAAAACAACATGAATAGCAGCGATTTTTTCCCTTCGGTGTTTATATCTACCATTATAGAGGTATTTCTAATATTTTTTAAGAAATTATAATACTATAAAAGTCAAACAAGACTGACATATTATAAAGTTATAGAATTTTATAATAATTACATGCTTTTTAAAAATTATTTGAATACATGTATTCTAGAGTACATCTATATTTAATATAATCTGTATAGAAAATATTCGCAACAAAAGGATTTATAACTAATATAAAAGTTAGACAAAAATAACATATTCTAACTAACATAAAGGTGAAACAAAAATAATATATTCTAATGATGTATTTCACTATCATATCTATATTTAATAAAATCTACGTAGAAAACATCAAGATATGGTATATTTTTGCAACAAGTCGGTATCTTTCCTTAATGATGAAAAAATCAATATACAAAAAAATTCATAAAAATAATTAATATTATAAAATAGTGGTAGTTTATAAAAATTTATCTTATCATAAGAAAATTTATAAAAATATCTTATTGATAGTTTCTCCTCTTCGGGGCATGAAAGATGTGGATATCGGAATTCATGTGGACATCCCTGTTGATATGGGGAAGGATACTCTGGTTGAGAGAGGTTCATTGGTTCTGGAGAACCCTAGTATAAATAAAGATGTCAAAAATATGATAGAAATTCAAAGTTCTATTTTTTCATTGATAGTTGTTGAAATCAATGCGTTAAAGGACAAAGCTACTCCTTCAAACCAGAGATTTGATAACATCATGGCGATTACCCAAGCCTTAGACAAGGGTAGTAGTGATCTCAAGGAAGATCATGAACAACATATTAACAAGTTTGAGGACACTTTGATGGTGATTCAGGATAAACTTAGAGTTATAGTTGTTGTTAGTAAAATTATCGTGGATAATACCACCGAGGGTCTTAAGAAATTGAATGAATAGGCAGAGGCTTTACAGGTAATGTCTAAGGGTAACTTTGCCTTGCCATATGTTAGTGTGAAGTCGGCCAGGAAAAATCACCTCATGGATACAAGGATAGTAAAGAAGAACAAAGATCTTGAGGAGGATACAAATGTTGCTAGAGAGATGATATAGAAAGCTTCTATGCTTGGACACATGACTAGATTGAAAAGTAAAGAAAATGGGATCAACCCTATTGATAGCATAGTTAATAAGGTCGGAAGCACTAATGTTGAAATTATACAAAATAAATGATAGTTTGGTAAAGAGTCTCTAAGTTGTGTACGGGTGTGGTTCCCCTATTTCTAGTATTCTAGTTTCCTTTTGTTTAGCTTATGGTTAACATTTGATCATTTTACTTGTTGTTTTTTTGCTGTGACTTAGGCTTCTTGTTTCTGTAAAACCAGGTTTCCTTGAATAATAAATAAATAATTAAAATTTCACTCCTAGATTAAATCATTACAAAATATTGTATGCAATTTAAATTTACACAAATAATAATTCATAAGAATCCATTTCACTATGATAAATAATTTACTTTATATTTTATTACTCGATATTTTTTCCCTTTAAATAATTAGCAAACTATTATAGATGCAAAACAAGATATCCTTTCAAAAAAGTAATTTGATTTTTATTAAATAAGTAGGGAAAAGGGTCTCGATCCCTCATATAGTTAAAACAAAAAACAATATATCCAAGCAACACAGACAAAAGGCAACAACTGGGCTTACATAGCTAGAAGCCCAAAAAATACCCGGCTACAAACATATCCAAAATATAATAAAAAACATCATTGGTCAAGGACTTAACCCTTAAGTTGCACCTAACAACTAACCTAATAAACATATATCAACCATAGTCCATCATAGTAACATAGAAACTAAGACCTAAATTAACAATGTTAATGATAATCACCATCAAAAAATAAGACT
>MU227674.1:1627157-1637648 GCA_018584345.1 Thuja plicata
TTAATGGGGTGCTTGTGATGACAAAAAAACTTTATATTAACATCTAACATTCATAGGTAGTTTGATAAACCAACCATTTTGTTTTAACATTAATATGATTATTTTTGTTCTATTAAATTCAACCATTTAACAATTATTTGAATGTATGTGTTCTGTAAAATTCTATGGAAATTGAAATGAATAGTGGAGAATTTTTTTCTTTTGTGTTTAGGGGAGAGGAGCTAATATATGTACCAATCTAATACATGTTATAGTAGGTGGAAAAAATAGACCCTAGATAATAGTGCACTAAAAATGTCAGGCATCAATGCATATTTCAAAAAATATGCCTCTAAATTTCAAAAAACAACCACTCATGTGGAGCCACATCAGCACACCATTAAACATGACTTAGAGTACACCTATTGGTCTTATCACTTTTTGGGGTCATTTGGACACCTTAACAAAAAAACATGTTGATCTGGCATCATATTCAAGACTATGTAGACTTAAATTTTATTTTAAATAGGGGACTTGACAAGTAAAGTGCTATAAAAAAATTAAGAGTATTTTGAAATATCCACATAAGATTTTGAGAAGCGTGAAGTTAGGGTGAGCATGTACTGACTCCTCTCCCCTATATCTATCATTATAGAGGTGTCTCTAATATTTGGTAATTATGATTAATATAAAAGTAAAATTAAAAATAACATATTTTAAAATTATAGAATTTTAAGTAAATTATATATGTTTAATACTAATTTGAATATATGTATTCTATTAACATATTTATGTTTAATGAAATTTATGTATAAAAACATTAGATGATGTATTTTATTACAAGTTAGTCAATGAAGAAAGAGATACTTCAACTACACATCTTGTTTTAACTATAATTTGAATGTATGTGTTCTATAATATTTATTGAAATTGGAAGGGATTTTTTTTCCTTTGGTGCTCATATATACCATTATAGAGACATTTCTAATATTTTTTTAAGAGATTATAATTATTATAAAAGTGAAACAAAAACATCTATATTTAATATAATCTATGTAGAAAATGTTTGCAATAAAAGAAATTATAATTAATATAAAAGTGAGACAAAAATAACATATTTTAACTGTTGGTATAATTATTTTATTACACTTAGGTTTATTAAGCCTACTTAGTCATCCATATATTTTTTACACTTGTTCACACAAGTTATTGTCATTTAGGAGTCTCTAGAGAGGTGTCCATTCCATTTTGACACCTCATCCTAGGTTCTTAGGAGGCAACTCCTCACCACTAATTGAAGGTTGACGTCGACTTCTAATTTGACCCAATCACTCTTCTTATTTATATTCTTCTTCTCCTTTGATTCTTTAATCCATGGTGGTTGACTTTGTGCTTCCAATTGATTTTGTGCTTCATTTTATATTTTATCATGTGATCTCTGGTTGTTCTTTCATGGCATCAGAGCATGTCTAAGATAATTTGAAGTCAATGTTGTAGAAGAAGGTTCTGAAGTTCTGTGTTTCGGCAACGTGACTCTGCAGCCTCACCTTCTATGCGCGAGAGGTCTTGAATAAATCGTGGTGCTCCTCTATGTGGGCGTGTGGTTACAAACGACATGCAGCTGCTCTGTCTCGTTTGAAAAATCCCGCCTCTGTTCCGTGTGGCCAGACCTGAGTGGCGTGGCAGCTTTGTGCGTGCAAGAATCCATGTGGGGTTTCGATTGTGAACTATGCGTCTCTTTCTGCAGTTTTTTAAATACAATGGTCGCTTTCTGTTGTGTGAGTAGAATCCCATCTCGTCGGCATCCCATCTCAGCTAGCGTCGACGAAAGGGCTCGCCTGAGTAGCGCAGGTCATATTTTGCAGGGTGGGTGGATGTTTTTTTATCTGGACACGATCATCCAACGCAAGCCTCCTAGCCTCACGGACCGCGAGCACCTAGCCTGCTTAGTCTTATCGAATCTTTCCTGTCCTCCTAAGTTATGCTTAAAGGGTGTTGGTGTAATTATTTTATTACATTTAGGTTTATTTAGTCTATTTGGTCGTTTATGTGTTTTTGACACTTGTTCACACAAGTTGTTATCATTTAGGAGTCATATAGAGAGGTGTCGATTCCATTTCAACACCTCATCCTAGGTTCGTGGGAGGCAACTTGCCACCACTCATTGAGTGTTGAAGTCAACTTCTGATTCAACCATGTTACTCTTCCTATTTGTACTCTTCTTCTCCTTTGATTCTTTAATCCATGGTGGTCGAATTTGTGCTCTCAATTGATTTTATGCTTCATTTTATCTCTGTGATCTTGGTTGTTCTTTCACCAACTAATATAAAAATGAAACAAAAATAACATATTCTAACAATATATAACTTTAAGTTAGTTATATCTTTTTTAACAATAATTTGAGTATATGTATTTCACTATCATGTCTATATTTAATAAAATCTATGTAGAAAACATCAAGAGATGGTATATTTTTGCAACAAGTCAATCTCTTTCATCAATGATGAAAAAAACAAATACAAAAAAGTTCATAAAAATAATTGAAATTACAAAATATTGATAGTTTATAAAAATTTATCTAATTATAACAAATTTGAAATTTCACTCCTACATTAAATCCTATATTTTAATAGATACTACACAATTTAAACTTTGCACGAACAATAATTCATAACAATCTATTTCACTACAACAAATAATTTACTTTATATTTTCCTTTAAATAATTGACAAGTTATAATAGATGCGAAATAAGCTATCCTTTCAAAAAAGTAAGTTGCTTTTTATTAAATAAGTAGGGAAAAGGGACGTGATCCCTCGCATAGTTAAAACAACAAACAACACATCAGAGTAACACAGACAAAAGATAGGAACTAGCCTCACACAACCAGAAGTCCAAAAACTACCCTGCTACAGACATGTCCAAAACATAATAAAAATTATCATTAGTCAAATACTTAACCCTTAACTCACAACTAAAAACTGCCTAATAAACATGTGACCATAGTCCATCATAGTAACATAGAAACTATGACCTAAATTAATATTATTAATGATACCCACCATCAAAAATAATATTGAGTCTTGGTAGACATGTAGGCCTTATAGCTCATAACATAGGTATTGGAAACCCTATTGAAACTAAAGCTATCTATCTAAAGCCATAAAAGACTACTAAACATTAGAGAACTACTTAGAATTAAAAGCTTTAACATCATTAAAACAAAAAAAATGGAAGCAAGCCTTATACCCCTTCCAAGGAAGCAACATGGTTTACTGTTAAGAATCTCCCAATTCCTCAAGAGATTCTACATTTATTCCTTCCAAATATCTAGGTACATCTCCTCATCCAACCGAGCTTCCACCTATTGATTCTCGATTCCTTGCATCTTCTTGGCTTTTTTTCTTATCTTACTTTGTCACAAGATGAATCCTTTTATTGATTTCCTCATGACCCCATATGTTATAACATAAAGAAAACTAATAGCTCTACCCAAGTGAGTCCTACTTTAATGAAACATCTATACTCTAGTTTTTAGATCCTTCATACAAACCTGCAACTTAGTTATTTGACCCTTCAAATCAATAATATTTTCAACATTATCTTTAAGGGAAGGATCTTGATCATTTATTCTTATGACTTCTTCCCTAGTATTAATGGGGGAAGGAAGTCTATGGTCCTGCATTTCAACTTCCTCATCCAACTCTTTATTGTTGGCGTTATTGTCTTCACTTACTTCCTTCATTTCCTCATCTTTTGACATGTAGTCTTCATATTCTGAGTCCTCCAAGGATTTTTCCTCTTCCATAGCATACTCTTCATTTGAGATGGGTTCTTCCTTAGGTTTATCACATTCTTACCCTTGTTATCCTTCTCAATAAGATGTGCAAAGTGTCTTTCCTCTAAACTTATTTCTTACTTATTACCTTAATGTTTTACTTCATCATCTTTCTCCAATTCATGTTCAACCAAGTCTATTGCAATATTATTATTTCTTAGCCCTTTACTCTCAATTTTCCTATATTTTGACAAGGTAGGTTTAGGAGCAAGGGTGTTTCTTTTCTTAGGTGTGGTTTTGAGAAGAGCAGTCTCCATGGTCTCATTATCTAGAGGAATTTTAACAATTTTCCCTTTCTTTTCAAGAGTAGAGTTACTAGATTATTAGAGGGTAGAAGGTTGGTTTCAATGAGCTTAATATGTGTCAAGATGCGAGGAGACTTGAAATTTTTATTAGGATTATTAAGGTAGGTAATTAGGTGACTTATTTAAGGAGATGATCAAAATCATAGTGATAGAGAGAAAATATTAAACCTTAGTGAAGGCGTGAAGAAGCTCATTTACTAATACTAGCAGTCAAAGAAAAAAATAGATAAAAGGGAAGGTATATCTTCTCACCATGGCTTATATGGTTAAGGATAGGGAAGTGATACTTGTGGATAGTGGTTTAATGCCCTTTAAGAGTAAATTATTTTATAGCATGAAAGTGTACCATGGTGTACAGTTGTGGAAAGATTGAGTGATCATAGCCATTATGTATAATTGTCAACCCTTCACCCTTCTCAAAAATATTTCTGATAAACACCTTGTAGTTTTCCAAAAATAATTTATCTACCCTTTACCCTTTTCATTTTAAACTAGTAACCTCCACAATGAGTTCTACATTGACAGTAAACTTGACACTTCCAATAGTAATAGTTCCCCTATGCCACGAGTAACAAAATTTGATAGATAGAAACCTATTGTAGTCTTTCATTGTGAGGAAGAAAGAGATCATCCTTTCTCTATCAAATAGGTTCCATAATTCCTCATTTTGTTGCATCTCTTTACAATCTTTTGGATTAAAACACTTCAAATCACCCCTCATTTCTTCTATATTCACACTAGCAGAATTTATAGAGTTGAAAAAAAAGATTTGAATAGGCCCAATGCTATGATTTTTTTTACCAAAATGGAAAGAATTAATCTATAGTTGAGAAAGGGAAGAATGAAAAAATAGGCCAGATAATTCCAACTTATGCATATGAAGTGACAATGTAATAAGTGACCATTTTTTCATAAAAAAAAATCTTGCCATTGTCATCACCATGAATTCTAGCACAACTTATGAAAATTGATGATATTGTAATTTTTATGCAATTTGAAATAGCTTGTACCCATCATTATCGTAACATCTCTCATGACGAAAAAGGAATTCAAAACCATCAATATCCATTTCTAATCAATATGCCATGTCACCATTATCAGCTTCATACGGATCATAAAATTGAAAAAAAAAGGAAAGATTAAAACCTTTTCTTAATTTGAATTTATGTTTTTTTCTTATTCATGATTATCATATAGTTGTGGTTAGGTTACTATCGGCCTATTAAATAGATTGTGCCCTTTCAAGAGAAATGATTTATTTAAGTTTGGGGCGTATTGAGGATAATATAAAGAGGTCTAGTCATCATATCTAAGGCCTATATTAGACATTTCATTAGCTTCCATGTTTCCTTCTCTAAATACATGCTAAACTTTGGATTGAAGGAAACTCCTTTGTAGGTCTTTTTTTTCCTCCATTAAACTAATCCTTTCCCATGGGCATCTATCTTTTTCATTAAGGTAATCCACAATCAATTAATTGTATCAATGGGTTCCTTATGGTAGAACGTGTTAGCATCTCATAAAATAAGGAGCTATTTTTTCATATTACCTATAAGATCGTACCAATTTTACCATTATTGTCCATAGTTATTTTTCATAATTTTCCCGCTATTGTCCTCCATCCTTCTCTAAATTATAATCCTGTAATCCTTGTCATGTAGCCTTTTGACTGATAATATTAATTTCCTTAGCTCCAAAAACACTCAATGTACCATGTTTACAAAGACACAAAGAAGAAAAGAGCATCAAGAGCCACATTGGTAGGATTCCAAATAAGTCCCTCTAATAAGAAGGTTTTTTATATAAAGGTGCCTTGGGTTTGGATGCTTCTCCAACACCAAAGGTGACTCCTTTGTCAATGTCATCCCTAACTAGGATAGGAGTAAGAAGCGGGAACATACTCCACATCATCATGAGAATGAGAAGCATGGGGGACATAGTCCTCATCATCTCCATCAATCTCATGTTAGACAAAGAGTGCTTTGAAACTCTTTTTCCCTTCTTCAAATTATTCTTATTATTGAGATGGAAGTAGGCTTCCTCATCGATAGGAGAAACCTCTATATCTGTGGACATCTCAGAGAAACAAACAACTACATTTTAGGCATATTCAATTTTGTATTTAGACTTGGAGGGATTAATTAGAATAGACACAATTTTTTCATACTCCATAATTAGAAATATGAGACCCTCATGGAGGACCAAGGAGTTGGCATTCTTCTAATGCCCATTATTTCTAGAAGAAAGAGAGGAATGCAAGAAAAATGGAAAAGAAACAACATGGTTGTGCAACATGGTTGTGCAACATGGTTGTGCAACATGGTTGTGCTAGAAATGATGAGATAGAATAAAATGGTGGTCAAAGAGACTAGTAAAATTCTCATCGAGGGTGAAATACCTCATAATTTAATTTTCAACCTCCACTCAAAAGGGTTTAATGGAACCACGATCAGAGCCACCCACCTTCATCTTCTTCACCTTCTCCCACTCATCATCTTTTAAGAACAAAGAACCTGCATCCATAGAGGCTTTCCAATCTCTATATAATTTATTGTCTTCAATAGCAAGACTTGACACCTATACAATTAAATCCTCCAAGACAATGAGTTCCACCTTATACATAGACAAGGTATCATTTTCTACCCTTTTAGGAAAGCTTTAGTGACTATAAGATTATAGCCATGCATTTTCCTACAAAGGGAGTAACCCAAACTATAGATATTTTTCTCAAAAATGTAGTTTCATTGTGTTATTTCTCAAAGGAGTTTAGCTCTACTCTATTCTTTCCCCCACTTATGATTTTTAGGGAGATCGCCCACAACACAATAATTCATAAAGAAAACCAACATAGTAGAAAAACTTAAAACCCCATAGTTAAAAATAGGGGATAATCTGGGCTCAAATAACCCACAAAGTGTGAGAAGTTAGGCCCAAAAATACCAATGGAAATACTTAGCAGTAAAGGCATCGACAACATTTCCCAAATTAGGGGTCAAACATTGAGATCCCATCATCTCAAAAGGAAATATCATACCCCAATTTCTAAGGAAAATATGTAGGGAGAAAACAACCATGATGCACCATAAAGATGCCACCTTAGTAGGAACAAGCATCATTAAGTGATAAATTTTTTTAACTTGAACGGGAATAGGACTATTGGCCCTCCACCAACATTTTGAATCCTTAGTAATCCAAATATTGGTGAAAAAATCATCTACATAGTTTCCTTCCCTATAGATATGGGAGACTGCATTCATTGAAGGAGCTCATCATATTCAAACAATCCAAGATAATCCCTTCGATTGACCAACTAGTCTTTTGGACCCCTTTCAAAAAATTAACAATGTTTAGAGAATCACTTTCAAGTCATACCTTTCTGAGACCCTTAGTATTTTCCATATTGAGACCAATACAAGATGATTTAGCTTTGAAAAAGTGGTTTTTTTGGTTTCCCAATGGGACGGCCATCATTGAAAAAAACCTACCATTGTGATCATGAGTCAATCCCCCACAACAACTAGGCCCTGAGTTGTTATTATGTTACTTAGAGGTAACATTTTTATTTGGTCTCTCAATAGTTTGTTGTTCTATTGGTTCAAGTTTTTTAAGTAATAGGTTGGGGCCCTTCCCCACTTACTTCAATAAAAAAATATGAATTCAAACCTTGTACATTGACAATGATCCAATGAATACAAACTTACACCTTGCTTTATACAGGTCTACTCTTATACCGCTTGTTCAAACCTTGTGAACAAGATCAATGAGGAAATTACATGTGATTATTTTTCCTTCATACTTTATTTTTCAAATCTTAATACACAAAGTAAATTTAATCTTTATCAAATTTCATGCTTGGATAAACTTTTTCATGCATTTCAATGTTGACATATAACTTTGTCAATTTGATTTAGCAATTTTTTTTCTCATCATTCCAATATAATTTATTGGGAGGTGGTAAGATAAATTAATTGAAGACTTGCCAACATAGACTAAGCTAACATAGCCACCTTAACTTTTCTCGTCACTATTCACCTAACAATCCATCATAAATACTTCAACAACTACTATGCCTTATAGATTATAAATTAATGACATGCTATTATTATAAATTAAATATAATGAAGAAGAAATTTGCATTGTTCAATTAGCAACAATGTGATTTATTTATTTATCTATGTGTTCTTCATTTCAATAATTTATGTAAAATAAATATAGCTTATCTTCAAATATCAATCAAGCACCAAGTTGTGGCCCTTAGAGTTAAATCAGATCATTTAATCTTCTATGTATTATTCTTCATTTCAATAAATATATTTAATGTAACTAAAAAAATGAATATAATCATCTAGATCATTTGTAACTTATATAATATTATTCTTAATATACTAAAGCATTCATTCACCTATAATACTAGCAATTTCTAATTAGTATAAATGTCTCTTTTATTTTATATATATGCACCTACCTACCTGTATGTGTATAAACTAAATAAAAAGATTGAAATTATTTATAATTTAACTAACATTATTCCAATATACAGAACCATTCACTCACTTAATAAAGCAAAAAAGTTTGATAATACTAAGATTTTTTGATTAATATCATCTAGAAAAAAGATCGATAATAGTAACATTTTCTAAATAATGTAAGTATCTGTCATTAGTTTTAAGAAATGTGTATATTACAGCTGGGCTTAAGTGGGTAGTGTGGGCCCTCCAAACTTTTTGTTTGTCATTTTGTTTCATGTTTCACTTTTCTGGCACTACGTTGTGATAGTCACTGTTGCGGTTAACTTTGAATTGGATTTTAAATCCCTTCCGCCCAATCATATGTCCGTGGATTTCTGTTCCAACGTATGGGTTGCTCCTGTCCAAAAATTTAGTAAAGGGTCTGGCATTTCAAATAGATATTTTAGCGCACAATTATCCACATTGCAAGCCTCAGTTTCTACGCTAGAGAGTAGAGATCCATAACAAATTAGAATGGTGGATAATAGCTCAAGATTCAAATAAAAGAACACCTTTCTCCTCTCATGATTTGAAGATGCCAAGTGAAGGCTTTTTGTTTAGTGCAGGTTGGTGTATGGTTTGTTAAAATGTTGTGGGAAGTTGAGCATGGTCTAATTAAATGTTTGTGGTCTGATACAACGATCGTCTCAAGGGGATACCTACTCACGATGAAATAGACTTTGAATATTTGGTAAACATGTCTAAAGATCCCTAACTTGGAGACGGTTGATCCTTTGATCGTAACTTAGAGATTGCTGATCCTTTGAAATCAATTGAAACCCTACGGAGCGCATTCAGCGGGAACCTTTTACTGTCTCTATAATAATAGTAAATGATTTAGTTCTTCCTCACCCATTGAAATTTATGTTGTTCGCTCAAATCCAATGCCTCTACAACATATCATGAATTCATCGAGCAATCAGAGGATGTAGAGCATGTCTCTTCTCTGAAATTCTGTAAGAGGCCACAAATTAGGATTTGCTCCTGTCTATCTTTACGACACCGCCTCTGGTTGCCCAATCATCTTCTTTCCGTGGGCTAGAATATATTCTCATAGCTTGATTCTTCGGATATGATCACTCAAATCCTCGCTATTCCTTAACACTCTCACTGATGTTCCACCCACACAAAACCTACACCGAATCAAAAATATACATTGTAACTATAAAAATGATATAAAAATTGTTGAAGATTGACGAAGGCCACCGTATGGTGGATGATGATGGGAGAGAGCAGTCGGTGTTCACCGTACGGCAAGACCACCGTACGGTGGAGATAATATCTTCGTGCGGTGAAGAGGGAGTGGATTGTGCGGAAAGGTGAACCGTACGGCAGAGACACCGTGCGGTGAGGAGAAGGTGCCTGCGCAACCGCCAAAGGATGTGTCTCACGGTACAGACAGACCACCGTACGACGAAGGCAATCTCACCGTATAGCGAAGGGAGAAGTTATCCGACGGAGGTAAACGTGCCGAAGGGAGAAGTTACCCGACGGAGGCAAACATGCCGAAGGAAGAAGTTACCGTAAGCAAGACTCGACGGAGGCAAAAGTGCTGAAGTGAGTAATCACCGTATGTGACAGACGGTTGGTAGACAACTGTTTTGCCAATAACCATTCTTGTACCGAATTCTGTAACGAATTGTAGTGTGCATAAATGGCTGCAAGATTCGTGAAGAATTGTATGGTTGTAATATCAGGTTGATTGTAACACAATCTGAGCCTGTGAGACTGTATGGAAAACCAGAGATTTTGTATGTAATTGTTTACTGTAATACAAAGTTGCTCGGGGGTTTTTCGGTGGTGGGTTTTTTCCCGTAAGGGTTTCCCACGTAAATCTTTGTCTCTTGTGTTTTATCTTGTG
>MU227674.1:1657648-1677325 GCA_018584345.1 Thuja plicata
ATCTATGATAGCTGAAAAGATACTAGACTCAAGGGTCTACAAGAAGACTAGGAACAAAGAGTATATGGAGCACCTTGTAAAATGGCGTGAAAAAGAAGATGTTGATGCTACTTGGATCAAAGAAATAGACTTCAAGAGGTTGGGAATTGATCCAAACATGCTCAATCCAAGGATGGATTAACCTTTCTTTTTTCTGGGGGAGTATGGTGCAGGAGCACACCCAACTCAAACCCCTAGCTCTTTATTTCTGGCATGTACTGACTCTAGCCAAGTCAAGAGAGTGTGTGTGGACCTTAGAAGGTCATTTGTTTTATTTCCCTAAGATGGATATGACTAGGTCAATCCATGGCTAGATAGGTTTCTTAGTTGGTTTCCTTTAGTTGTGTGTTAGTGTGAGGTAGTTTGGAAGCCTCTGGAAATCCAACCAAGGTAGCAGGAACCCTTGATAAGCTACTCAGTTAACACTGAAGCCGAGTTAACACTGATGCTGAGTTAACACTGATGTCGAGTTAACACTGATGCTGAGTTAACACTGATGTCAAGTTAACACTGATGTTGAGTTAACACTGATGCTGAGTTAACACTACAGCCGAGTTAACACTACAGCTCAGCAAACACTAATTGTGACTGGCACTCGGCTTGCATTACTGTTGCTCGGCAATATTCAGTCGTAACGGCCCGTGAAAAGCAGATCTTGTCTTTTATGGGCAGTATGGCTAGTGTAATGATTCCTGAAGATATTCTTGCAAATGAGTGGACCATTAGGGTTGTTTCCTATGAGAGGATGGTTACTAATAACATCTAGAGCATTCATTTTTGGAGATCTAGGTAGTAGATATTGAAGAAAACAGAAGCTACAGGAAATCACAGAGTTGCAGATTATTGTATTTTTTTGTTTTTATTTCCAGTAATGAGAAGTTTCAAATAGTGTGTTTAGTGGATATCAAACTTCTTTGTTCATTTTACATGCAAGTAGACTAGTTACTTTATTTTCTATTTTGTAAGTTTTTAGTTCTTCACCCGTTCTAGGTTGTAAGCAGTAATGGCCCCTCAAGATTCTTGAATCCATGGTGAGAGTCATGTGTTGGGATGGAACTCGAGATGAGCCCTTGTACATAGTTTCCTTTTTGTTTTTTGTAGAAGAATCAGTAGTAAAGAGTCTGGAGATCTTAACCTAGGCGAGATTGGTAATAGTCCGGCTAGGGAAGAGAATGAGAACAATATTCTGAAAACTTTGGTTGAATGAATCTATTTGTGTAGGTTCAGTAAGAAGGAGATAAAAAGCATTTCGATGGGGACTGAGTCTTGAAGAGGAGGTAAAGTTGACGGTGACTTACCTTAGTTTAGGGTTGTGAACACCCTAAGGGATCTAGGAAAAAGATCTCAGAACAGAGCCAAGCTGGTTCTATAGCAGCAACAAGACTTCTGTCCACATCACTCCTTCTACTTTGAGCTCCACAAACTCAGGTGGGTGTACCTCTTGACTTATTGTTTTCCAATAAATCAGACAGTGGATTCAAGGATTTTCACCCTTCTTCTCTTCGAGTTCTAGACTCAGACAGGCTGACGTAATGACTCAATTTTTTAATGAATCACCAAAAATATTTCTATTCTTCAATACCAATCCTAAACATCTATGCTCATAAAAATATATATATATATATATTGTTCAATATTTGATTGATTGATGATGAAAACTACTTAGCCAGTACAGACCAGTCCCTTATCTATTAGGCAATAGAGTCAAATAAGCATACATCCATAGAAACCTTCCATATCTAAACACATAGAAACCAAGTGAAATGTCTTACAAGTCACTCTACTCACTCCAATACCCAAACATTAGATTTGAATGTGAAAACTTGAACCCTCTAAACTTATATTTAAGATTTACTCCTCTCTTGAAAGAAACTTGAATACAAACTCACAGTTACCTTACAACTAGTATATTCATTATGCCTTACAAATTAAACATACAAGAATTCAAGATATAACACACAAAGACATCACCAATATGGAAAGGGATTACATTGTTCTTCATTAAAAAAAAAATTGATTCAGTACATTTACAAGACAAGAGACCTAGAAAATAAGAATCCCAAAATCAGAAAACTGCCTTGCAGTGTTAATTTCACCATCCATGTACAATCGAAAAGAAGAAAGATATAGAGAAAATGGAGAAGCCAATTTTTGCAAACCGACACCTGTCTGTTTAACAAATATCTTCTTCCTCCCAAGAAATTTGATCTCCTTCTGTAACTGCCTCTTGCTTGCAATAGTTCTCTCAACAAATTTGATTCCATGCATGCTCTCTAAAAATCTGATTTAACTCTCCTTGAAAATACTTCCCATGAATACATATTTCATGATTTTGAAATATTTCAAAGAACTATATCAAGACTATATTGTTTCAATGCTTTAACTTGCATATTATTTCAATTTTTGCATTTGATATAATTGTCTATGCAAATTTGATCTTATTTTCCCTTTAATGCTTCCATTTACCTTTGCACAGACTATAATCTCTAAATCATTTTACTTTGTAATTATGCACATTTCTTTGTCTTGCATTTACCTCTTTTCTACACTTTTACTCCTAGAATTCACCTGATTTTAACAAGTGTCAAGTGTTGTTTCACTGCTCACTTTAACTAGTCTTGGTTGGTTGAGTTGGAGATTACCCTTTATCTCTAGATCTCTGAATTTCTGCACTAACCCTGAGTTTACCTAGAGAATTCAAGAATTCCCTTGTCTCTGAATCTCCAGGCCTTTCTCTTAACTCTGAGTTTATTTGTAGACTTGGAGAGAGCCTTTGATCTCTAAATATCTAGATAAACTCGACTTGAACTCATCCTTAACCTTGGTTTATCTAGAGATTGGGAGATTACACTAGTCTCTAAATCTCTCATTCTTTTACTTAACCCCTAGTTTATCTGGAGACTTGGAGACAAGCCTTTAAATCCTAATCACTGAATAAACTTAACCTTGACCCTGCTCTGACCCTGGGTTCATTTAGAGATAGGGAGATCACACTAGTCTCTAAATATCAGAAGCTTTCCTTGACCATGGTTTTATTGGGAGACTTAGAGAGAGCCCTTAATCTAGATCTGATCTGATGGCTTGGGTGTAATCTCGGAATGATCTGGTCTTAACCGCTAGCATCTGGAGATCTGGAACGTGGTCAACTAACTGTTGTCTCCTAATCTTTGAATGTCTCAGCTGACTATGGTTTCATTGTGATATCACACGACTACCTTATCTCTGAATTTCCATATCATTCAGACTTGACTACTAGAATCTAGCAACTTGGCAACACGGTTATTTAACTGCCATCTCTGAATTGCTGAACATTTGGGCTAACCGCGGGTTTATTTGGCAACTTAGAAACCAAGACATCTCTGAATTGCTGAATTTTTTTGCCTTAACCGCTAGCATCTGGCGATTACACGATGTGGTTAATTGACCTCCACCTCTAAGTTGCTAGAAGATTTTACTAACCGTGGATTTATCTAGAGATCAGGTGCCTGACTGCCATGTGTCCTGTTGCCACATCACCACCACATTCTCTTCACCTGCGCACCACTTGTCTGCCACCTCACTGCCAGAATTTGTTGTTGTCAAAGTGGGCACACTTCCCAAGGCACCACCCACGCACATGTATGGAGAGCCTCCTACTCATTCTTCAAATTACCTTGTGTGTAGTTTCTCTGATAAACACTTATAAAATTCATCTTCCCCACCAATGTGGGACTAATGTTCTGAAGGTTTTTAAAGTTTTTCATGCACGTGAGCTCAAAAACATGGTTTACTATCCCTCCTCCAGTGAGCGCAGCATTCCTTGGCCAAGGGGCCCACCAATGAGCCTATTGGATTTTTCTTCAAACACTAAGGTGTGTGTTGCATTATAAAAGCCCTTCAGAAACCCCATCCACAAGCAATGTGGGATATATTTTTTTTCAATTTTTAAAGCCTAGCAGCCTCCATTTGGTTTTCATCATGCATTGACTTCACTTGGCACTACATAATCCTTCTTGGAAGGATTCCACATAGCTCTTGCTCCAATTGGTTTTAGCAATGATGCGCTGGCCTCTTGCATAATGTTTGTGTATCTCTTTTACTCTGTTTTACACCTGCGAATTGCATTGGCATTTGAAAGTTCCAAAAGACTCATTTTTTCTCTCCAATGATGGCTTGCGCAGACACCATTTGCATTTGACATGCCTACCAAAACACTATTAGGCTTATTGCACAGTAGCTTCATTTACACTGGATTTGTTTTAAGTTTTTTTTTTAAAATATTCTTTCATGCTTAGCGTGGGATCTCCTTTAGTTTACACCTGCCATTTGCATTGCCTTGATTCTATTTTGTTTTTAATGCCCCCTCCTTCATGCTCTGCGCAGCCTGCCAATGCACTTGCTTAAAAGTTTGTTACATTTTCTTCCAATGAGCAGGCTCCTTGGTTTAAATACTATGTGGACTTTTCTTTTAACACCTTCATTTATATTTGCATTGAACCTTCCAATGCCCTCCCTTTGTTTGGCCCAGACTTTCAATGGCATTTGCTTGAATGATTTCAATGCATTTTATCAACATGCCTGGCTTCGTCCTCCATGTCTTGTGCAAGAATCCTCTTCACAACTCCACGCAGCTCATGTGGTAATTGCGTTGGATTCACATGCCTTGTGAATGACTCACATTTTACTTTATGCAGACATTGCTTAAAACAATGCGCAGGCCTCAGTATTTGCTTTGTTTTTTCAAACTCCTCCTATGTCTCTATAGCCTCCTTCCTTTTTCCCACGTAACATCTACTCCAAATGGGCTGCATTTATTTCTACAACATCAGTTTCATCTTCATCCATAGCCTCTTCATTTTCCCTTCTACCATTTTCCCGTTGAATGTCCTTTTCAATGTGCTCTCTAATAGCATATTTGTAGGCTTGCTGACAAATTTCAGTAATATCAGCTCCACTGAATCCATTTTTGTATTGAGTTAGAATTGACTATGATATGAGCTTGAGATTTCAGGTCATCCATCAATGTCAAGAATTGAGATACAATGCGCCTCTCTAATTCACCATTTGTTTTCTCCCTTTTTGGAGCTATGGAGTCAATCTCATCAATGAAAATGATAGAAGGAGCATTCTTCTATGCTTCCTCAAAAGATTTTCTGAGATTTATTTCGCTCTCACCAGCAAGTTTTGACATGATCTCTGGTCCATTTGTCTCCACAGTTTTACATGTATGTGCTCTGTGATCTCTAATTTTTGTGTACCTTTGACATAGTGGACAAGACCAATTGTCAATGTCTTTTGGTTTCAGTTTTCATTTCACACAAGTAATATAAAATGCCTCTTCACACTTGTCACATACCAAAGTGTTTATGTCCACCAGACAATTATATATTTTACGTTTTATTTTCATAATGCCATCACCAACAAACCCTGGATGTTTTACTGAGGATCTCGCCCTCCTTTCTTTCATTCCTAGAGAAAGCATCTCAAAAGAACTCAATAAAATAGTAATTTTGTCTGGTCAATGTTTTCACATTTCCTTTGAAGCAATCCGCAAGTATTATTATTTAAATCATAAAATGATTTAAATAACAATATGTTTTTAAAACCTCATAAGTTGCACATTAAACTTTGCAAACAAATGACAAGTCCCTGAGATGCTAGTTCAAGCATTGCTACTCCTAAAGACCATTTTCATCTTCAATTTATCCCAGCATAGCCTTTGGTTCAATTGGATCATGAATCAAATAAATGACGATCACTTAGAACCAAACTTTAAACCCTTGTAAACTCATCCCGCAAGCAGCAAATGGCCTCTAGAAACGGCCTTAAAGACTGATAAAAAATCCTCATAGAAACATGCAGTCTGAAACCCTTGCTCACTTCCAACATGTGAATATACGTGCCAAAGGGATTTTCATGGAAAGATTAGGGTTGCAAGATATCATTGATCAAACTTGGCTATCTAGAAAACTATGCAAACGTGGATGTCAAAATAGCAAAAAATGCTTTTGGATTTGACCTTGCAAAAATAGGAAATCATTTCTTGAGGCCCAACCATTGATCATAGAAATACATTTAGATACAAGGAGTATAGGGAAACAATTCATATCTTAAAACAACCACCCGACACAAAGTTACAGTCTGCAAATGACTCTTTTGTGAACTCAACTCTGTCAACACTGTCAATCTGCATAAATTGCTTTTAGAATCGACCGAGAAAACTGATCAGACCGATCGACCTTGGTCTGAAACTCTTTAAGAAGGTAAATTTCCATATTTTCAATATGGGGGAACATTCAATTCTTCAAGATCTTGAACTGGATGCAACTTGTGGGAGCTCAAAGTAGGCTACTTAAAATTCTGCATTTGACACTCAGAAAACCATAATAAAATGCAAACAGAATGGCTTTGGAAAACTTATCAAATGAGCTCATAGGGGTCTGAAAATGGGAAAAGAGATTCACTTTCATGCCTACAACATACTGAAACAACCCTTATGTCATCACTATCAACTAAGCACTAGATACAAACCTCTGAAGTGGGTCACTTGGCAAAGTAATGACAACATGCAAAGTGCATATTTGGGTAATGACCTCCAAATGGCTATCTCCAAAACACATCATAACTGAAATATGAGAGCTGGGACCTATTACATTTTCTCAATAAAGAGTGAGGAACACATTCCCCTAGTATCTTCTCATAAAAATCTTCATATCCTTTTTTACTTGCACTTGAATTAAGGTCCTTTCAAAAGCCTTTTAGGGGCAACAACTTTACCTTAGAGGAATTTTTAGAAAACACACTCTAAAATTTACCCATAATTTTAGAGTTCCAACATATTGTCCATGCCGAGTGTTGTAGTTTCATGAGGAGCGCTCCCTACACCGAGTGTTACAGTTGCATGAGAAGTGCTCCCCACGCTGAGTGCTACAAATCTATGAGAAGTGCTCCCCATGCTGAGTGGGGTAGTTTCATGAGGAGTGCTCCCCATGCTGAGTGTTGCAATTCTGTGAGGAGTGTTCCCCACATCGAGTGGGGAAGTTCAACGAGGAGTGCTCCCCACGCTGAGTGTTGCAGTTCCACAGGAAGTGCTCCCTAAGCTGAGTGTTGCAGTTTCACAGGAACTGCTTCCTGTGTCGAGTGCTACAGTTCTACAAGAATTGCTTCCCACTCTGAGTGGGGTATTTCTACCAAAATTTCTCCCCACATTGAGTGTTGCAGCTTCACGAGAAGTACTCCCCACGTCAAGTGTTGTAGTTCTGCGAGAAGTGCTCCCCATGCTGATTGCTATAGTTTTGCGGGAAGTCCTCCCCACACTAAGTGTTGTAATTCAGCAAGGATTACTCCCCACACCGATCATTTTAGTTCTATGAGAAGTGCTCCACACGCCAAGTGAGGCAGTTCCATGAAGAGTGCTCCCCATACCAAGTGACGTTGTTCCACAAGAAGTGATGGCCACGGTGAGTGGGACATTTCTACAAGGAGTGCTCCCCACGCAAATTTTTATAGTTCTACGAGGAATTCTCCCCACACTAAGTGTTACAGTTCTTCTGACTGTTGATCCTTTGAAATTAGTTGAAACTCTAGCAAGCGCATTCAGCAGGAAATCTCTGCGGGAACCTTTTACTGTCTGTACAATAATTGTAAATGATGTAGTTATTTCTCACCTATTAAATTTTATCTTGGTCACTCGACTACAAAGCCTTTGTAGCATATCATGAATTCATCAAGCAACGAGAGGATGCAGAACATGTCTCTACTTTGAAATTTCATAAAAGGCCACAAATGAGGATTTTCTCCTATCTATCTTTACGGCGCCACCTCTGTTTGTCCAATCGTCTACTTTCTGCGGGATAGAATATATTCCTAAACACCCTCACCAGCGTTCCATCCATAGAAAACCTACCCAAAATAAAAAATATACATTATAACTACAAAAATGATGTAAAAATAGGGGCATGGCAATGAGGACATTCGTTAGATGATTTAAAGTTGCACGGACAATTTATTAACTTACATAATTCGTTGAGGATTCTAGAACATGGAGTAATTGTTAAAGGTTGTTATGGGATCAAATAAGAGGTAAAAAATTTTCTTCCCATTGTCTTTACCTTGAGAAAACATATTAGTGTGCATAATAAATCAATCTCTAGACAGGTTTAGCCTTTCCTCGTCATGCTCTCTTTGTTTATGTTGTATGTTCCTACTCCACGACAAGAACAATAAGATCCTCTTATTCTCCATGCTGAGTGTTGCAATTCCATGATAAGTTCTCCCCATGTCGATTTCTACAGTTCCACGAGAAGTTCTCTCCATGTCGAGTGTTGCAATTCTGTGAGGAGTGTTCGCTATGCAAAGTAGGGAAGATTCACAATGAGTTATCCCCATGCTGAGTGCTTCAGTTCTACGAGAAGTGCTTCCCATGCAGAGTGTAGAAATTTCACAATAAATTCATCCCATGCTGAATGTTGTAGTTCCATGAGAAGTGCTCCCCATGTTGAGTGTTGCAGTTTCCCAGGAAGTTCTCCCCACGCCGAGTGTTGCAGTTCCACGAGAAGTGCTCCCCACGCCGTGTTGTAGTTTTGCAAGAAGTGCTCCCCATGTCGAGTAGAGAAGTTCCATGAGTGCTTGTCACATTGAATGTTGCAGTTCTGCGAGAAATTCTCTCCATGCTAAGTATTGCAATTCTATGATAAGTGCTCCTCACACCAAGTGGGGTAGTTTCAAAAGGAGTGCTCCTCACACAAAGTGTTGCAATTTTGCGAGAAGTGATCCCCACATTGAGTGGGGAGGTTCCACGAGAAGTGCTCCCTATGTCGAGTGATTTATTTCTGCAAGAAGTGCTTCCCATGTTGAGTGTTGCAGTTTTGTAGACTATTGATCTTTTAAAATCAGTTGAAACCCTAGCGAGCACATTCAACAAGAAATCCCTGCGGGAACCTTTTGTTGTCTATACAATAATTGTAAATGATATAATTCTTCCTCACCCATTAAAGTTTTTGTTGCTTGCTCGACTCCAATGCCTCTACATTATATCATGAAATTCATCCAGCAATTAGAGGATGCAAAGCATGTCTCTGATTTTAAATTCCCTAAGAGGCCATAAATGGGGATTTGTTCTAATCTATCTTTACAACACCTGCCCAATTGTCCACTTTACATGGGCTAAAATATATTATCATTGCTTGATTCTTTAGATATGTAACATCTAAATCCTCATTGTTCCTAAACACTCTCACTAATGTTCCATCCATAGAAACCCTGCACAGAATCAAAAATATACATTATAACTACAAAATTGATGTAAAAATACAAGGGGCGGGGCAATGAGAATATTTTCTAGATGATTTGAAGTTGTAGGGATAATATTAACTTACATAATTTTTTGGGGATTACAGAGTAGGGAGTAATTGTAGAAGTCTATTGTGGGATCAAATCTTATATAGGATTGTTACTTTTGATTGTCCTTGCCTTGAGAAAACACATTAGTGTGCATAATATAGGGATCTCTAAATAGGTTCAGTCTTTTCTCGTCGTGCTCTTTGTATTTATGTTGTTGTTCCTGCTCCACAATAAGAACAATAGGCTCTTCTTGTTCTCCACACCGAGTGTTTTAGTTCCATGAGTGTTAAAATTTCATGATAAGTGCTCCCCACTTTGAGTGCTCCAATTATGTGAGAAGTACTCCCTGCATTGAGTAGGGAAATTCCACGAGGAGTTCTCTCCATGCCGAGTGGTGCAGTTTCATGAGAATTTCTTCCCATGTCAAGTGTTGCAATTTTGGGAGGAGTGATCCCCATGCTGAGTGGGGTAGTTCCATAAGGAGTTCTTACCACATCAAATGTTGCAGTTCTACGGGAAGTGCTCCCCATGTTGAGTGTCAAGTATTTTAGTTCCACAAGGAGTAATTCCCACACTGAGTGTTGTAGTTCTGCAAGAAGTGCTCCTCACCCTGAGTGTTGTAGTTTTATGAGAAGTGCTCCCCATGTTGAGTGGGGAAGTCCCACGAGTAGTGATTCTCATGCTGAGTGTTACAGGTCCACAAAAATTTCTCCCCACATTGAGTGCTGCAGTTCTGCAAGGAGTGCTCCCCACGCTGAGTGAGGAAGTTCCACAAGGAGTACTCTCCATGTCGAGTGTTACAATTCTACAGGAAGTTCTCCCCATGTAGACTATTACAATTCTGTGAGAAGTGTTCCCCACACTAAGTGTTGCAGTTCCATGAGAAGTCCTTCCCACACCAAGTGGGGCAATTCTGTGATGAGTGCTCCCCATAGTGAGTGTTGTAGTTCTGCAGGAAGTTCTCCTCATGCTGAGTGTTGCAGTTCAGCAGGAAGTGGTACCCACGTCGAGTGTTGCAATTCTACAAGAAGTTCTCCCCAAGATGAGTGTTGCACTTCTGCGAGAATTCCTCAACACATCGAGTGTTGTAATTTAGTAAGGAGTGCTCTCCATGCTTAGTATTGTAGTTCCACGAGGAGTGCTCTCCACGTTGAGTGGGATAGTTCCATTAGTAGTGCTCATCATGCCAAATTTTGTAGTTGCAGGAGAAGTGTTCACCACTCCAAGTAGGGAAGTTCCATAAGAAGTTCTCCCCACGCTGAGGGTTTCAGCTCCATGGGATGTGCTCCCCACACCGAGTGATGCATTTTTGCATACTGTTGATCCTTTGAAATCAGTTGAAACCCTAGCGAGAGCATTTAGCAAAAAATCCCTACGGGAACTTTTTACTATATGTATAGTAATTGTAAATGATTTAGTTCTTCTTCACCCATTCAATTTTATGTTGCTTGTTTGACTCTAATGCCTCTGTAGCATATCATAAATTCATCAAGCAATCAAAGGATGCAAAGCATGTCTCTACTTTGGAATTTTGTAAAAGGCCACAAATAAGGATTTGCTCCTATTTATCGTTATGGCACCGCCTCTAGTTACCTAATCATGTGCTTTCCATGGGCTAGAATAGATTCTAATCGCTTGATTCTTTAGATATGCAACGGGTAAAAGTACAAACCCGTGTCACACTTTTACAAAGGAAGAGGACCATGACATGCAAAACTGTTAAACTTTAATGACATAAAAGTGACATTTGTGTTTAGAATTTGAAAATGATGTAATCTAATGAAATGTGTAAAATTGGATGTAGTTTATGCCTATAATTTTTTAAATTTTTTTTGAATAAGAATTGACCTAGTTTTTTAATTTTTGAAGTCCATTTTTAAATTGCTCAAAAAATGCTGAAAATGTAGGGTCTAGTTCCCTCCAACTAAATATATGCAAATAATATGTTTTTCCTCTAATTTCAGAATATGTTTTAGATGACATGTACAGCTAGTGCATAAAAAAAGCAAGATTGGTTTTCGGTATATATTTTGTCTGTTATAACTATTCAAAGTTAGAGTTGCCCGAAATTAACAATTTTTTTCTCCCTCCACATTTGCCCTACAAAATCTAAACAAAATACAAAAAAAATTACATATTCTTGAAGAGGACTCTCTCCTCTAGTGTTGAATATAATTTGTAAATTTTTCTGACATGATTTGCTATTTTTTTTTTTTGAACGAGCGTGTTCTTCAATGTTAAAATACCCACTTGGAGTTTTTTCAAATTATAATATATTATATGTAATCAAAACACAATAAAAATTACATGACCGTAATCTAGACTCCGAGCTCTACAAAAGGGTATATTTAGATTTTTAAAATGGTTGAGTTTTGATGAAGAAATTAGTTGTCTAAGTGAGAAGTTCTGTAATTTTGAAATTTTTGCCTATTTAGCTACCACATAGGATGCCACATAGACAGTTTCGGCCGGAACTGGTGTGGCCGAACCAGTTTCGGCCGAACATCCCAATATAAATATGTGCCAATTCTTCATTGATAGAACATAGTTGGCTTATATTTACTTATGAATTTTTGGTTGAAACTGGTCCGGCCGAACCAGTTTCGGCCGAAACTCATTTGCCACATCAACGCCACATGGCGCCATGTTTGTGCCACATATGTAGGCCAAAAATATTTTGGCCGAAACTATTTTGGCCAAAAATATTTTGGCCGAAACTATTTCGGCCAAAATAATTTTGGCCGGAACTACGATAATGGTCCTCAAGTGCGACGCAGCTTCGTACTTTTACCCCAACGCCCAAATCCTTGTTATTTCTGAAAACTCTCACTAGTGTTCCATCTAGAGAAAACCTGCACATAATAAAAAAATATACATTATAACTACAAAAATAATGTAAAAAATAGGGGGCAAGGCGATGAGGACATTCATTAGATAATTTAAAGTTGCACGGATAATATTAACTTATATAATTTGTTGGTGATTCTAGACCAGGGAGTAATTGCAGAAGTTTGTTGTGCAATCAAATCAGAGGCTTGATTATTGCTTCCAATTTTTTTATCTTGAGAAAACACATTATTGTTCATAATATAGGGATCTCTAGACTAGTTCAGCCTTTTCTCATTCTGATCGCTTTGTTTATGTTGTCATTCTTACTCTATGATGACAACAATACGCTCTTTTTGTTCTCCATGTCGAGTGTTGTATTTCCACAAGGAGACCTCCCCACACCGAATGTTATAGTTCCATGAGAAGTGCTCCCCACGCTGAGTGTTACAAATATATGAGAAGTGCTCCCCATGCTGAGTGGGGTAGTTTCATGAGGAGTGCTCCCCATGCTGAGTGTTGCAAATCTTTGAGGAAAGCTCCCCACATTGAGTGGGGTAGTTCTACAAGGAGTACTCCTCACATTGAGTGTTGCAGTTCCACGGGAAGTGCTCCCCAAGCCGAGTGTTATAGTTTTGCAGGAACTGCTCCCCACGTCGAGTGTTACAGTTCCATGAGAAGTGCTTCCCACACCGAGTGTTTTAGTTCTATGAGAATTTCTTCCCGTGTTGAATGGGGTAGTTCCACGAAAAGTGCTCCCCACACTAACTATTGCAGTTTCGTGAGAAGTGCTCTCCATGTCGAGTGTTGTAGTTCTGTGGGAAGTGCTCCCCACATTGAGTGCTATAGTTATGTGGGAATTCCTCCCTACACTGAGTGTTGCAATTCAGAAAGGATTACTCCCTACACTAAATGTTGTAGTTCTACGAGAAGTGCTCCTGACGCTGAGTGAGGCAGTTCCATGAAGAGTGCTCCCCATACTGAGTGATGTAGTTTTGTGAGAAGTGTTGGCCATGCCAAGTGGGATAGTTCTATGAGGAGTTCTCCCCACTCTAAGTTTTGTATCTCCACAAGGAGTGCTCCCCACACTGATTTTTGTAGTTCCACAGACTGTTGATCCTTTGAAATCAGTTGAAACCCTAGTGAGCGCATTCAACAAGAAATCTCTGTGGGAACCTTTTACTATATATACAATAATTATAAATGATGTAGTTCTTTCTCACCTGTTAAATTTTTTCATGGTCACTCGACTCCAATGCCTCTATACCATATCATGAATTCATCGAGCAACTAAAGGATGCATAAAATGTCTCTACTTTGAAATTTCATAAAAGGCCACAAAAGAGGATTTGCTCCTATCTATCTTTATGGCATGGCTTATGATTGTCCAATCGTCTACTTTCTATAGGATAGAATATATTCATAAAAACCCTCATCAGCATTTCATCCTTAGAAAACCTACCTAGAATCATAAATATATATTATAACTACAAAAATGATGTAAAATTAGGGACATAGTGATGAGGACATTCGTTAGATGATTTGAAGTTGCACGGAAAATATTAACTTACATAATTTTTTGAGGATTCTAAAACATGGAGTAATTGTTAAAATCTATTGTAGGATCAAATCAGAGGTAAGATTGTTGTTTCCCATTGTCTTTGCCTCAAGAAAGCACATTAGTGTGCATAATTAATGGATCTCTAGACAAGTTTATCCCTTCCTCATCGTGCTTGCTTTGTTTATGTTGTCTATTCTTCCTCCATGACGAGAATAATAGGCTCTTCTTTTTCTCTATGTTGAGTGTTGCAGCTCCATGAGAAGTGATCCCCATGCTAAGTGCTATAGTTCTGTGAGAAGTGCTCCCCATGCTGAGTGTTGCAATTCTGTGAGAATTATTTGCTACATCGAGTGGGGCAGTTCCACAAGGAGTACTCCCCACACTGAGTTCTTTAATTATACGAGAAATGCTTCTCATGCAGAATGTAGAAGTTCCATGGGAAATGCTCCCCATGATGAGTGTTATATTTCCACGAGAAGTGCTCCCCATTTTGAGTGTTGCAGTTCCGCAGGAAGTTCTCCCCACGCCGAGTGTTTTAGTTTCATGAGAAGTGCTCCCCACGCTGAGTGTTGTAGTTTCATGAGAAGTGCTCCCCATGTCGAGTGGGGAAGTTCCATGATTGCTCGTCACATTGATTTTTTTAGTTCTGCGATAAATGCTCCCCATGTTGACTGTTGCAATTTTTTGATAAGTGCTCCTCACGCTGAGTGTGGTAGTTTCACGAGGAGTGCTCCCCACACAGAGGGTTGCAGTTCCGTGAGAAGTGCTCCCCATTTTGAGTGGGGTAGTTCCATGAGAAGTGCTCCCTACGTCGAGTGGTTTAGTTCTACAATAAGTGCTTCTCATGCTGAGTGTTGTAGTTCTGCATACTATTGGTCTTTTAAAATCATTGAAACCCTAACAAGCGCATTCAGCGGGAAATCCCTGCAGGAACCTTTTGTTGTATGTACAATAATTGTAAGTGATGTAATTCTTCCTCACCCATTAAATTTTTTGTTGCTTGCTCGACTCTAATGCCTCTATAGCATATCATGAAATTCATCTCGCAATTAGAGGTTGCAATGCATGTCTCTGCTTTGAAATTCTGTAAGAGGCTACAAATGGGGATTTGTTCTTATCTATCTTTACAACACCTGCCCAGTTGTCTGCTTTCCATGGGCTAGAATATATTATCATTGCTTGATTCTTCAGATATGTAATGTTTGAATCCTCATTGTTCCTGAACACTCTCACTAACATTCCATCCATAGAAAACCTGTACAGAATCAGATGTATACATTATAACTACAAAAATGATGTAAAAAAATAGTTGGCAGGGCGATGAGAACATTTGCTAGATGATTTGAAGTTGCAGGGATAATATTAACTTTCATAATTTGTTGGGGATTACAAAGAAGGGAGTAATTGCAGAAGTCTGTTGTGGGATCAAATGTTATGTAGGATTATTACTTTTGATTATCCTCTCCTTAATAAAACACATTAGTGTGCATAATATAGGGATCTCTAGACAGGTTCAGTCTTTCCTCATTGTGCTCACTTTATTTATGTTGTTGTTCCTGCTCCATGATGAGAACAATAGGCTCTTCTTGTTCTCCATGTTGAGTGTTGTAGTTCCACGAGGAATGCTCCCCACACAGAGTGTTAAAATTTCTTGATAAGTGCTCCCCACCCTGAGTGCTCCAATTACGTGAGAAGTACTCCCTACACTGAGTGGGGTAGTTCCACGAGGAGTTTTGTCCATGCCAAGTGTTGCAGTTCTATGAGAAGTGCTTCCCACATTGAGTGTTGTGGTTTTAGGAGTGCTCCTCGTGCTGAGTGGGGAAGTTCCATGAGGAGTGCTTCTCACGTCAAAAGTTTTAGTTCCACTGGAAGTGCTCCCCACGTCGAATGTTGTAGTTTCACAGGAAGTGCTCCCTATATCAAGTATTACAATTCCACAGGAAGTGCTCCCCATGCTGAGTGTTGCAGTTTTGTGAGAAGTGCTCCCCACACTGAGTGGGGCAGTTCCATGAGAAGTATTTCCCATGTTGAGTGTTGTAGTTCTACGAGAAGTGCTCCCCATGCTGAGTATTGTAGTTCCAAGAGAAGTTCTCCCCACACATAGTGTTATAGTTCTACAAGAAGTTCTCACCACACTGAGTATTGCAGTTCTACTAGAAGTGCTCCCCACACCGAGTAGGGTAGTTCCATGAGCAGTGCTCCTCACACCAAGTGTTGCAGTTCCACGAGAAGTGTTCGTCTATCTTATTGGGGAAGTTCCATGAGAAGTTCTCCTCATGATGAGTGCTACAATTTCATAGAAAGCACTTCTCACACTGAGGGTTGTAGTTTTGCAGACTGTTGATCCTTTGAAATCATTTGAAACCATAGCGAGCGCATTTAGCAAGAACCTTTTACTATTTGTACAGTAACTATAAATGATGTAGCTCTTTCTCACCCATTAAAGTTTTAGTTGCTCGCTCAAATATAATGCCTCTACAACATATCATGAACTCATCGAGAAATCAGAGGATGCATAGCATGCCTCTGCTTTGAAATTCTATAAGAGGCCACAAATGGGGATTTCCTTCTATCTATCTTTATGGCACCACCTCTGGTTACCCAATCATCTGCTTTCCACATGTTAGAATATATTCCCATCACTTGATTCTTTGATTATACAATTGTTGGCAAGTGACTCATTCAGGAGTGCATTGGGGTTGTCATTTATGGCAACACAACAGTTATGTATGGTCGCTTGGAGTAGAACACATTTTTGGTGCTAAGGTTTGTAAAATGACTAAGTCCAGAAAGTAGTTTATTGGATACAAGAGTACAGTTTTGAGTAGCGAACATTGTGTACATGATGAATGAAGACATGTGAGATTTGAGGAAGACATTTTGGGATGTGGTAGACCTTTAGTTAAGGTCACTTGTATTTCAGAGTTCAGAGATGGAAGATACAGATGATTGAAGTCATGCGAAGACAGTGAGACAACAAGACAGGGCAATTGAATGGTCACGATGATTGAGGGAGTGTAATGTGGAATCCAAACATGCTAAGTTTTATTTGGATTGGGTGTTATCTCCATTTTGGTAATGTATGATCTCTGACTTTGTATTTGAGTTTTGTATAAGTGTTGATCACGTTTTGTGATGTATTTGGAAGCCGACTGAGTATGAGATAAAGTATATATATGGAAAGGTCTAGAGAAGTGAAGAATGATGGATGATGGATAATGTATGATGGAATGGATGAATGCATTATAATTTTATCTGATAGAAGGTGATGCAAGCTACAAATGGAACTACTAAAGCATAATAGATCCTTGTATAAGCTCATTTATGATAAAGCATTGTAACAGAGACAAAATTTTGATTGTAAGAGCAGTGTTCTCAGTGTATACCTTTAACAGGGTTTTGTATTCCTTTAACAGGGAAATGTAATAATGTAATATTCAGCTCCTAACAGGGCTAGGTCTCCTAACAGGGACACAATACTTTTAGTGCATATTTGTGGGTACCATCCCCACCGGGGTTTTCCCTTGGTTAGGGTTTCCTTGAGAACAAAATCATGGTGTTATGGGTTGTGTACTTTATGCTTATGTTTTTTTCATTTTGGTATTTATTTCAAGGTTAAGTTGGAATCTGATAAGTTTAATTTTAAAGTTATGTAATAATGATTAACCCCACTCTCAGTATTACTTAATCTTAACAATTGGTATTAGAGCTTTTGGACCTTGGAAAGAAAGTCTAACAACTTAAGAGAGATCAAGATGGATTTTAAAAGTTTGGAAGAAAACTTTGAAGTAGCATTAGAAGACCTTGATAAGGCTAAAGCGGAAAATGGTGACTTTAAATTCAAATTGAGAAGAGCAAAAGGTTTCATCAGGAAACTTAAGGAACAACTTGAACTATCCAGGAGTCAGAGATAAGATCTTATGGAGAAGATAAAAGATGATTCAGATAGTGATACATCATATCAGATAAAACAACTTGAACAAGAGAAAGATGCTTTAAAGCATGATCAGGAAACTACTTCTATTCAGATGGATAAAGAAATTCAGAGAGAAAAAATATGAAAGAACCAAAGTTGAAGAAATCCTAAAGAATGCAAATGTTCATATGGGAAAAATGCAGATTGAACTTGATGACTACAGAACCAAGTATCATGAAATAGAAAAATACAATCAAATCATAAAAGGAGAACTTGTTGAGGCTAAGAAACACATCAAAAAACTTTGTATGAGCAGTGACAAGATTGATGAGCAGAGAGAGAGAGACAAAAACATAAAGGATACATGACTGGAGTTGGCTTTAGTGAAGCTGGATGTTCTAAGACTAAGGAAGAAAAATTTGAAGTGAAGATTGATGAATAAAGACCTATTCATGAAGAACCTATAAGGCAGAGTAAACCTTTCAAAGGCAGATTATTTGGATGCAACAAAGTTGGACACATGAAGAGAGACTTTAGAGGTAAAATTCCTTACAAACCGTTTTCTAGATATTATTTTAATTGCTATGAATATGGACACAAGAAGATAGAATACAGGAAGCCTGATCAATCAAGAACCAAGCAAGATTACATTAGAGAATAAACAGCAGCTAAGATCACATGTTACAAGTGCAATAATTTTGGGCACATTGCAAAGTATTGTAAGTTGTAGATTAATCAGAACAGATCACCTCCTACATGCTACAAATGTAATAAGCCAGGACACATAGAAAAGTTCCGCAGGTATAATGGAACTATGAACATAAGTGGACCTCCACCTATTATTTTGAAGAAGAACATTGGTGATACTAGTAAGAATCTTGCAAAGTACATGAATGAATTTAACAGTCATTTCAAAGTAGATGATGTAATGAGTGGTAAGGTATGGAAGGTAAAGGAGCCAAGTGAAGAAAAGGCTCAAGGAGAGTCAGTAGATGCTACCGATTCTTTGCCTGATGTTAACATTGCTACATCAACCTAGATTTCCAAGCATGGCCTTAGGGGGAGAATTGGAGAGCTACATCAGAAAACTATCCAGCCCTGGTTTATGTGGAATAAGCTCTTGTGAGCTTAGGGAGAGTATGTTTTAATGTTATGGAATATATATCTACGATCGCATAGCTTTACAATCTATATCCTATGATCACCAGATTGTTATTCGGTGCATCATTTGCAGAGATGAGTTCATTGGGAAAGAACCTATCTATTCACCATTCAAAGAGAAGAGTTGAAGTAAAGCAGTGATTTGTGCAAGAAGACTAAAGAAGCTAGGGCATTGAATGATTGAACAAGCATGAGTTCGAGGATTTAGAAATCAAAAGGTATTTAGACCACTCACATACTTGTGATTATGGATACACCTTTGATCTTTTTGTATTGTCTTAAAATGGAAGAACTTCCATTTTGGTAGGTTTAGCACCCTCTTTTAGTACACTTACATGATAGATTTGCATTTAGGATGCATCTGCACTTAGAGTTAGGATTAGGATCCTGAGGATTCTTCTTGTTTCCTTATCTGTGGCTCTATTTTATAGGTAGGACCTATGTATTGGTCCTCCTATCCTTCATCGCATCTCATCTAGGCCCATGTCCCTGTTTCCAGCATTATGTTTTGTTTTCCGATCTTCCTAGGTCCCTGCCTGACCTGGGAACTGTTAGGGATTTTTCTTGTATGAACCACAATGCTTGAAATGTCTATTTGAACCTTGTACCTTCTAATTCTAATTCAAAGACAATAAAAGCCTAATTGCTAAGGACTGGATAAGGTCCTTCTTCATTTTTGAGCTCCACAAATACTCAGGCAGGTTTTACCTTTCAAGATTGTTGTTTACACAGTATTTGTTGATGTGGACACTGATTTGTCATGTATCTTTACTGAACCAACTTATAAATCACCTTGTAAATGGCCAAGCATAATCATATACAGGGTTTAACCATACAAATCATAATCTTAAAT